>WYDI02010272.1:11127-38329 GCA_009867235.2 Psittacus erithacus | reverse complement strand
TGCGTGAGGAGGGGAGAAGAGAAAAAGAACTAATGATATAGTGAGAAAGGTGAAATGCTCTTCCAGAATGAGGGAAGATGGGGAGTTTGGGAAGGGGAACACATCTAAAGAGTTATAAAGTGGAAAAAAAAGAGACAAAGTGTCTGTTTTTAAATTCCTGAAAGAAAAAATGTCCACAGTGTTAGGGAAATGGATGTATCCCAGTAGATGCTAATGCCATCCATTATGAAGCACAGGCATTTAAAGGGAAAAGTGTCCGGAAAATGTTTTTCCTCCAAATCAAAAATGGACAAGTCTATGACTGGAGGAGATCTACAAGCAAGCACACATCAGCACAATGGTCCCGTTGGCTACCTAGACCAATCAGACAAAACCAACAAGCTCTTTACTTGACTACGGGAAATGAAGGGATGGCCTTTGGGGGATGACACGTGAAAATCAGAGCAGAAGCCCTAGGCTGGCCTACACTGCTGAACAGGCTGAACATCCTGAACACATTTTCCAGGCATCCATTTGGATACAGCCCTGGGCTGCTGGCCTGGGGAATGGCAGAACTAGAAGTGGGGTGGAATCCACAGTCTCCAAATGCTGCTTGGCACCTCCAATCTTGCAACAATCTGGTGCAGAGAGGAAGGATTTCTACCCAGGTTACCACAGGAGTCAGAATACCTTCCAGGCAGCAGCACCCTCACTTCAACCCCATAACTTGCTATCCAAAATCAATTCCTAAGAACTCATTTTTGGATTGGGGTTTTGTCTGTTTGTTTTGGGTTGGTTTTTTTTTTTTTTTCTTGGTTCACTCTCCATTCTCAGGATGTAATTAAGGTTCAAAGTGAAGAAAGAAGGGAAACCAGCTCTGTGTCAGTGATTAGCTCAACATCCTGTTAATATCTACCCATAACCTCTCCCAGTCTAGGCATGTATCACCTGAGAACTGTTCATTAAGAAGAAGCTCAAGACAGTTTATGAGACCCCAGGTAGATTAATTTTCCAGTGGTTGCTTACATGGGTTACCAATCTCCATTTCTTGTTATACATTTAGCTACAAAGGCAACAAATAATGTCTCCTGTGAATATATAACCAGGTATTATACTTTACCTCAACAAATCCTATGCTCCTCATACCAGGGCCTGTACTCCCCAACATGAGGAGTATAAGCTTAGTTAAAAATAAGAAGCCCTATTTTCCCATGCACTAGGACATCCTTTACTTTACATGTTTAAGCACAATACAACTGAGTACAAGCAGCTAGAATGACCTCAAAAGTTTTATCAATTTTTTTTCCTCCCAGGTTTTTTGCTTGTTAACAAACTGGATTAGTTTCACAGTCTATGGGTGTCAGTGCTCAGAAAAGAAGGAAAAGATCAGCAAGTTACAGTCACAGCTTTTAACAAGTTCTCAAAGTTCCTTAAAACCCCATAAAAAAAGTATCACTTACATCCCCAGCAACCAGCACAGTGATCCATATTGAACATGTGCCACAACAGTGTATGCACACCATTTCCCTTGCAGCACTGCTCAGTCAACTCAAGCTGACATGCGAGAATATGGTACCCCACATTTCCATTTTCCCGTTTTTCCCAGCCTCAGTGATGACAAGTAGCAGGTCTGCAACCCAGCTTTGTCTTGAACATCCCCAGGCAAACATTACTGAGTCTAGCCTTGCAGACATCATGAGGGATTTCACTAGCCACTGTGGTAAGAGAGTTCTAGCTATTCTGGGAAATTCTGGCAGACAATTCCCAGTTTTTCCTTCTACTTTCTCAGTGTCTTGGGAAAAAAGAGATTAACATCAAACTACTGAGAGAGGCGACCTGAATTGTAAAACAACACACTACATCCTTGCTGCTGACAGGACTATTCATTTCAGAATAGACAGGCTCTGTCTATCTTACCAACAGTTTTCTCCATTTGTATACATACTTCCTAACATACACGCACAGGTTCTTAGTGTCAGACAATGGCTGAATGACAGAAGGTTAAGAACCACTCCTCTGGTTGTTTTCTTGATATTTTTTGAACAAAAATGAATTATTTATGCATTGTTTATGGACGTTATTTTCAATTCAGCTGTTTTGCACATAACCACCAAAGACAGGGAAGGTAATGGCTCCGCTGAAAAAAAAGAAAAAGGAATAAAAGCTTTTTTTATCCTAAAGGATAATTTATTCCACACTCCTCAAATTCCAAAGTAAAGTCTCTCTTGCAAAATATAGTTACTAATAGTTACTAATCTGGATTCTGTCAGTGAAATAATAAAGCATCACTGAATTTACTGGCAGTATAAAAAGTAGGGTAATATTTTACTTTGCTTGTATTTTGCATCTCCATCTCTTTTTGCATCTTACTTCTCTTTGAGTACACTGTTTAGAGCCTAAGGCTTCATGGTACTTAAAATCCTTCATTTTCTGTGCCCAGCACAACAGGTACCCAACTACAACACAAATAATTACAGTAAGAGTAAATTGGCATTTTCTCTTCAGCTGCACACCAGGCGTGGGTACTTTGGTGAGGTCTCTGCGCCTGCAGAGCCAAGACTTCAAGCTCTGGTCATGGGCAGGTCATTGTCAGTAGCAAGGGAGAGCTGGGTTGGGTTTGGGTAGAAAGGAAGGGTCAAGTCCAAGGCTTACCCAGCAGAGGTCAGGCTAAACCAGAATTTCACCATCATTATGGGTCCTGAGAAATTGTCTCCTTCAGTGCTTCCTGCTGTTTTCCCTCGGAATCAGCAAAATGTCTTTACAATGTGACAGATACCAGTTACTGTAAGAAGATATTTAAACCAGCACAGGCTTAAGTTTGCATGTCAAAATACTCTTGAAAAAGAGAGAGACAAAAGTATCTTGCACCAAATACCTGAAGACCTCAGTATTATCATTGGGAAAAACATATTAATTTGATGAAATAAGAATGCAAATCCATCGTAGCAGTATCAACAAAATATTGTGCTTGATCTCCATGAGTATTTCAACTGAATTTTGCTCAGAGACAGGAAGCATACAAAATTATAATAAAAATATGTATTCATATAAGTATTCATAATGACATTGTTTGTTCACAGGGAGATTATGATGGGTCTCAGAGTTTGGCAGTCACCTGTCCACAGAACCAAAACAAAAGCATCATGTATTTGATTTAACTCATAGCACAAAAAGCAAAAGAAAGACAGAAAGCACTTAAAGCAAGGATCATCAAGACAGAATAAAGCAAGCCTGCATAATGTGCTCATATGCATAACAAAGAATCTATATAGGCCCCCACAGCTTTCACTTAAAAATGTAAAACACTACACAAATCTAACAAAGCAGATGCAGCATTCAGAACCTGAGTATGATGCACTGAAATAAACTAAATGGTATAGAACAAAAAAAAAGCACAGAAAAGTAAAAAAGTGCAGAATCAAGTTTGTGTATTTATGCTATACACATACATCACTTGTTGAATAAATTTTTCTTCTATAGACAAGCAAGTGTTGGGGTGGAGGTTGGGAGCAGGTGGGGAAGACTAGCTCAGGTAAGATGTTCAGTCCCATTTCTTAAGACAGCTAGCGCTAGATTATTGCAAACAAAGCTAATTACACTCTGAACGGTTTTTAAATCAAGGAGTTCGACACATCATCCAACACTAAGTATGGCAAGATGCAATAGTGCATTTCACAAGGGAAAACATCAGAACTGTTGCGCAGCCACTACCTTAGGTATGTAGGGAAGTGAAGTGCCGTAAGTTTGACTTGGGCAGAGTTGACAGGCAGGGAGTTGTTTGCCCAGGGCAACTTTCTTGTTGCAGGACATACATCTAGTGCAGCAGGTTATGCTCTGGTCTCCTTTCATTGCTGACTACTGGAGAACATCACCCCTTTGGCCTTCCCATCCTTGCCCTGCTCTGTGGTCACAGTAGGGTTTGATTGCAAGCATCTCCCTGACAGCATGTATAAGTTTCACCCAGGAATAAACCTTCTTTTTTTTTTTTTCCCTAAGTTACCTTACTTAGGGCTTGTACGCTGTCCTCTAAAGGCACCCCTAAGATTGCCTTCTGGTCTCTGCACTGAGGACATTTTTCTTCTAGGCAGAGCAGGGGCTTAAAGAGCTGCCCCTCTATCCCTCCTTCTCCACGTTAAGGGGACACGTTCAGTCTAAGTGTTCCCAATGACTATATTTAAAGCACAACTAGAACTGGCTTTTAACCTGCTTGTATTGATATTTACACTTTGATGGAGAGTTTCTTTCAAGTCTTGGCTGTGCAGAAAGTTGAAAAGAAAACTACTCACTTCAAAGGAAATGTATTACTCAATACAAAGTTCCAAAATCACTGCTGCGTTATTACAGGGCACCAAATAGTTTTATCCATGTAACACATGCACAAACCTTTCAGCTCTGAATGGGAAACACAAACATGGTCATGCAAGAGACACTGCAGGGATGCCATTAAGAAATGGTTCTTTCCTAAACAGAACCCACACCACACACACCTCCTCTAGCATGCAACTCCTGCAAGGACAGAAATTACTATATGTGAAATCCCACAGAAGTAACTTATAAACTGTTACATTTATTAGTCCAGCAACAGTTTCAACTGAGGATGAAATGAAATACAAGATGTACTGCGGAATGACTAGTAAAGACCACTGTTACCCTTTAAATACCTCTTTTGCAAAGCAAGAATCAATTACAATGACTGCAAAAGCTGCAGTAGTTTCCCCTCGTGACCTGAAAACCATCTACTAGAATTTGGGATGAAGTCAAAAGGGAGACACAATTCGCGACATGAAAACAAGACAGACACTGCCACTGCTCCTCCAGACACAGCCCATTCATCTGGGTGCCCAGCAGACAATTTTGCTTCTGTCTGCTATGCCAGCCACCCTTGTTCCACCTCCCGGCTAGTGATTAATCATTCTTTAGCACAGCAATTCATCCACGGCAAACCTTGGAAACAGAAAGACACTGTAGGAATCTTACGCTTCACTTTTAAAGTGCTTTCTTCCACCGGTGAAACCAAAAGTAGTAAAGACACATGCTATCACAAGATAGTAGTTATGCCTGCTGAAAGATTTCAACGCCTCATGGTAGAGAGAACAAAAAAATCCCAACTGACCCACTTTGAATCCTCATATTAACTACTTAGTTGCTACTGAATACTTAGACATAGTTCAATGAAAGTTTCTTTGATAGAAGAGAAACACTCCTCAAAACAAACCTACAACTAACATGTCATACAAGCAACAGTATTCTGCAACGATGCGTGCTGATATCCCAGCTTAGCCCTGGCTTCACTTTGCCAGCCATGCAACTACCTGCCTATATTCTGCTTTGGCAGTCCAGAACTCACTGCACTGCTGCCATCACCACTCTGTCATCTTCCTGCATGTTCTTTTTGACAGCTTTTGCTAAAAACTAGCCAAAATGTAAGCTTGGTTTAGGCAGGCAAAGTACCTCACTTGTATGAAGGCAATGACCAAGCCTGCCTCAGTAAATTAAATTTACAACAATAATAAGGGAATGAGAAGCATTCTCATGGGCAATTCTAAAATCTGGTGCTAGCTATGAGATGTAGCCCTGGCTAACTCTAGCACAGGTCCATCTCAGGAGGCATAATGCACGTGATTTGAGAACAGCTTTCTTTCCTTCTGTTTTGTTTATTCTTGATAATGTCAAAACATACTTTCTTGGGTTATTCCAGCAACTGGACACAAAACTGCACAAAGAATGAGAACAGTGATACAGAAGTATTACATGATCAACAAAATCAGGGTTTGGGTTTTTTTTGCAATTAAGGCAAGAAATGGCATAAAACAGACCTCGATGAACAAGAATCACTTCTAAATAAGGTCATTAATGATAAAAATGGGTAGTCCTTCAATGGGGTGGGCAATTTATTTTAGCGTGGGCTTGGAGCTTTTGTTTAAGGCCAATGTGATTTGCACATACTATTTCCCACCTACCTTAACAGAATTTAGTTTAATTTTAAAAGTATTCTTTGTGTACAAATATTCAACTCTACTTAAGAGGAATGGCTTGAATTCACAAAGAAGAGTTTGGAATAAAATCAAATGAGACCCCTTTCAATCTGATTTTTCCTATGATCTTGATTCTCCAGGTGTTCAGTTGGATGGCAATTTGTAGAGGCTACTGGGATGACTGGAGGCAGGGTCTGGAACCCAATACCTGCACACTCCTATTGAAAATACATACCAGCTCCCATGCTAAACTTCTGATGCATGGCACGCAACAATCAAAAGCAACCATTATCAGGTCTCAAATCTGCAAACACTGATATACCCGTATTCTGTGATTTGTACCATCACCTTGGATGCGTTAGCAACAGCAGTTCAACTAACCATAAGTGCAGAATCCCAACTTACATGTAATTTGAACAGAATATTTATAATGAAAACGCAATGGCCAAGTCTAAGCAAAGTTCTTGCTGTCCTTCCTAATACACCTTTAGATTTTGCTGACAATGCTATGGGTTTTGTGTACGTTTGGTATTTTCCCCTTTGTTTTGCTGTCAGGACCAGGGAAGTCCCTGGGCTGAGACTGGTGAAGAGGCAGCGTTCCCAAGGACTGTACAATAGAGCAGTGTTTCCTAAAGTAGGTTATGTGAAGGACAAGCAGAAAGGCACAAGAGGGACGGGTGGTTGCAGAAAATATGGATGATGTCATACTTAGGATGAGCAGACCTCTAAAAATACATGGCAGCAATTTATTTTCCTAGTGGGAGATATGCTTCCAAAAGTTGGGGGAAGTGGAGACTTACCCCGGTGTCCCTGTTTAACTGAATCCTTTCAACCAACTAGTTCTGGAAACGTGGACAACCTGGTAATAAATGGCCACGTGCTTTGCCTTTGTCTTCAGCCTATGCCCACATGACCCATTTTGCACATTTCAACCAAGAACAAAGTGACCTCATTTTCAAAAGTGCTGAGCACCAGCTGTTCCTATTGTGTTCACAAGCCACGCTATAGGTTCCTGTTGTCAAATTCTTGACCTCAAAAGAATTTGGAGGCAGCAGTGATTATATGTTCTTCCACTTACCATATGCCTATTTATTTTAGTTCAAATATAAAAGTCTGACTAAACTACTTCAAAATCCTGAATGCTCTGAATTAGAACAGTGTGGAACACTGGAACACAAGTGCAGCATAAGTGAGCCGCGTGATTTAAAAACATTCTTTTTTGCATAGAAGAATGACTACACTGAAGGTCAGAGTATTTCAACCTTAATTCTTAGTTTCTTTTTTCTTTTCCTTCTTTTTAATGAATGGCTTAAGAATGTGAGAAAAGCAGCATCCCAGGTCACTTAAAACACTGAAATTAGTGTTTCTAGGATGAAGAGTCTTTGCTACCTGGTATATAAAGTTAGGTCAATAAATTCAAGATCATTTTATTTCAGTTGTCAGCTAGTGACTCTTACCCAACAAACATGCATTTGTGTCTAAATAGCTTTAAACTGTAACTTCAACATACCACTGTCATCTTGGAAGCCAAAATATCCCATTGCTCATGCAAAAAATCAACACAATTACCTCTCTCTCCCAAACCTCAAGGCCCCACATCAACAAAACCAACTACACTTACCACAAATGAAAAACACAAGCCATGACAATAACCAGTGCACATTTGGTTTTGATATTTAAATTAAGATTTTTTTTCTTAATAAAAAGGTACCAAGAAAAACTCAGAGTATATCCAATTTGCTATGACTTCTTGCTGCACCCTTACTGAGAAGCCACTCTGATTTGTGTTAGGCTTTGTCTGAATGCACTGTACAGACCAAGTAAAAAATCCTGGCCAGGTGTGAGGGAAGTACCACTACTTTTGGGAGCAAATAAATATATCCATATGGAAATAACAAGTCTCCACCTAGCAAAAAATAAATTACAAAAATCATATTCTCTCTCCAAAGACAGTATTTAAATATTCACAGCAAGTAGCTTGAAAACCAATTGCTTGCAGCCCAAAATCCAACAGGTCTTGATACCCTGTTTATGCTGACCAGTCAGAGCTCTGTTTTGATTCCCTTGTAAAAACAAACTTGGTCTTGCTTCTTGAAACCATCAAAGCCTTGCACTTCCAGTTCTGCCTACATGATACAGCAGCAGAAAAGAGAGTTGTGGGAAGGGACCCGTCCTGAAAGCAGGGTCATCGGCTGGGGGCAGAATGCCCAGAAGAGGTGAGGGTGAAATAAAGCAGGAGGGTCTCAGGGTAAAGGCCAGGAGCAAAAATGTCTCGTTGTTGCAGATGGACTCTCATCTGATAGAGCTAGAGGTAAAACAGATGTGCCGGCAGCTCAGGACCAGTGGCTTAATCTTGTTTTTCTGGAATTCTCCTCATACTTACTGACATTTTACAGGTCAAACTTCCTACAAAAGTCACAGGAAGCTTTCTGAAAGTGGCTGGCAAAGTACACAGGAAGAGGGAAAAATTTTATGTTGCAAATAACTCAGAATAGAGCCATTCACTGTCAGGACACCAATGTTCCTGAGATGTTTCAAGGTGTTTTAGAGGACACCTTAAGAGATCAATAAAATACAAACACAGTCTCTTTCTCTTGGTGACACAACCTTTGAAATACAACTTGTTTCCTCAGTGTGAGGAAGGTTTGTCAATGGCATTCTGAGAAAAAAAGGGCTATAAATCCTGCAAAAACACAGCTTATAAATCCCTTGACATATCAGTACTTTTGCCTTCAGGACTCCTGAGCTATTTCTGCAGTCTCACTTGTCTGGCTGCTCCTCTCAGCACCACAGCTCAGTTCCTTCCAGGCAGATTCAACTCTCCACCGTGAAAAAGAAGCTAAGCTATTTCTCTCAAGTGCCAGAGGCATGATCAGTATTTCCTAAATGTCATACTGGACCCAGGGTGAGACAAAGCTAGAAGGGTAGTAAAGAAATCCAAACATGGAAGCTGGCAAAGTAGTGCTAAACATGGCAGGAGGCATTGAGAAGCTACAAACCAGCACTTAAATATCATCTAGTTGCTGGGTTTCCTGTCTTTTTGGCTGCAAAGAAGTACCTGCCTCTTTGGCTTCACTAGTCCCAGTACAAACTAAAATTTAGGAATTCTGACACTACACGTTCTACTGATTCCCAATCACAATCTGGGGAGTGAAAGGGAAGAGTGAGGAGAGTGATAAGGGAAGTAGGGTAGGGAAGTTAACATTTGATTAGTCGAGAAACACAGGAACTTCAGGAGTGCTAGATTTTACATCAAAAGGAAACCACTTTAAAGACATGTGCACTCACCATTAAAACCAGAAAAACCCCTACACCTCCACTCATCCTGTACTGCTGATGCTTTGAGAACCACCAGAAAGCACATCCCATCTTTGACCTCCAAAGCCAGGCCATGGTATTTTAGAGGTTTGCTTTGCTGGTGAGCCACAGAGCACTTGCTGATGTCACACGAAGAGCTGGCTGGTCTTGTTTGATGAACTACCCTATGAAGAACTATAAATCCAGTATTTATTTCCTCCCTAATGGTATTCCTCCATGTAAACTATAGCTGCAATCAAAATGGAGATCACTGCAAAGAGATGATATTGTCTTCCCTAATCATGAAAGTGAGGGTAAGCAACACAGGATTCCAACTTCTGCAGCTCACACACCAAAAGAAAAAAATCTCTTCCATTTTAAACTCTACAGCAAACATGAACTTCTCATCTAAACACGAGCTACAAGAGCAGGTTACACTTTCTGCTTTTCACAGAACAAAACCAATACAAGGAACCTACATGTACCAAGAAAGATATGAGCATAACTATGATTTCTAGATCTCTAAGAAAAGCCATGCCTCAGTATACTCTCACTGTTACTCTGAGCTGGTTTCAGACAGCTTTCAAAAGTATACAACACAGCAGGAGCCATGAGACATCCAACAAATTAGCTGACACTATTCCTATCCATTCACAATTGCTTGGTCAGACAGGCTTGTTGGCAAGCCATCAGCTCCTAGTGCAAAGGGTCTTCAAGTGTCACCACCCTGCCCCTCACCAGGGGAACACACCCTCGCTGTGGCTGTGAAAGAAGCAAAAAGGGGGAACGTATGGTTTACACTCATAATAACATGAGTCCTTTCCAACCCTAATTATTCTATGATTCCATGATTCTATAACTATTTCTATTCAACAGACTTCCAAAATGGCAAAGTTGAGATGCCAATGCTAAAGAGAACATTTAAATGCAACTATGAACATCAGCTCTTTGCAATTAAACTCATTAGACTTCGGCCTTTTCCTTCTGACTGCATGACTATTGTGTCTTCAAAGATAAAAGCAGTCAGGCCAAAAAGAATACCCAAAATGCTCACACACGAAACCCAGCTGCTTAGCATATTTCATTACCACACTGACTTCAAAAATACTGAGCAATTTAAACCTGCAAGCCACTTGGCTTTAGCTAGAGATAAGTGCCTGAGATAAGAGAGGTATAACTGTTCACTGTAATACCGTAGCATGTTTTATATAAACATTTGCTAACACTGCACTTCACATATTTCATTTCAGAGTTGTGAAATGCTGCTGAATGTTCCAACCTTATTTGTGGCCTGTTCCTTTAATATCTACACATTCAAATTTCCCCTTGATGCTGAATTAAACAAATTATCCTACTCTCAAAGCAGAAAGGGGCACTTACGCTTTGCAACAGAGAGTATACCCCACAAGTTTCTAGAAGTTACACAGCTTACCCCTCTCCACTGCTGAAGAGGCAGGGGAAATATCTTAAAAGACTTGATAGTGACAAGCTCTGAAATTAGGATTATCAAACCACACCTTCTGCTCTTAGTAAAATGGTTTGGATTTAACAGTATTTTTCTATAATCTAAATATTAAGTAAATTAAATACTCTGAATTTGGGGCCCCCATATACTGCTAGGAGCCATGTTCATAGACCTTTTGGGGGGTCTGGAATGGAATGCATGGTGTGACACAGCTGTCTCTCTTAGCTCTGCACTGCCAGTTCTTCCATGGTGTAACTCTTGGACAGTATCAAGCAAATCTGGCAGAAGGGGAACAGTCTCAAAGCTCGTATGTCCTCACAAGTTTTGGTAACCCATCCCAAGGTGTACTGAGGAAAGACAGAAGCCAAAGCTCAGCCATACAAAGAGTCATCAGAGCACCCACAAGAGAGAGAAACTCTGTGAAAGAAACCAGTGGGAAAACACAGCTCACACAAACTTCCCGGCACTTCACTTTAATAGCTGGTTGTGAATAAATACCAGGGAAAGCCCCGCAGCCTCTACTCTGAGACATCTCCCTTTGAACACTCGAATTTTCCACCTGCTTTTCCAAACCACTGGTAAAATCAAGGGGAGGGAGCGCCAGGTTGCAGTGACACTAGGTGCAGCTCGGGACCACAGGAGGGAAAGGTAAACTCTGTGATGTCACACCACAGCATGTTTCAGCAGGCAGGACATCTTCACATGAAATATGGCACCTCACCCTGGTTTTGTGATTGTCTGCAACTAAAAATCAGCAATAACCACATTAGGCTCCAGTTTTTCCCCCTCCTTCACCTACAAGCTTCTGACAAAAGTGCCCCAGGGTCTTCTTCTTTACTTCCACCTGAGCACCAAAAGCTCTAGGTCCCCTTTCGACCCTTGTGCACGCAAGAGACCACCAGCCTATGTGCACATGCAAAACTACACTGTCACAGTAGCAACATCATTCATTTCAATGATGCTGCTGCAAAGACACGGTGTTAGTCAACATGAGCATGCATATCTCCCTTTAAATCAGACAATCAGGAATAAATCAACACCACTAACAAACAGAGGACTAAAGTGTACTGATTTTCATGCTGCAAATAATCCTCGGTCTTTCTTGACCATCATCAAGTGAAATCCAAATTTGGTTGCCTGGCTAGAGAAACTATTCTATTATTGCCAGCAATGGACTCAAAGGCCTTGATTTTACTCTCATGCGACAATAAACTAGCTACAAAGCATTTAAAAAAATCGATTGAACTGCACTGCTATACAGAGAAGAATTTGACACCATGGCCCATCAGGTCATTTTCAGTGATCCTACAATTAGAGAAGCCAAATTAAACACTTAACATTTGACCTTTGGTGTTTCTTCTAGATTAGATAATACAGACTAAAAGCACATACTTTTTTCAAGAATTCACAAAATAAAGGCTTTAGATTCTGAAAGGAACATTTGATACATTCCCACTGCACATTATAATTCAAAATGCTAATTTTTTTAATATGTAATAGTAACTTCAGACTCTAAAATCATCTACTTTGGAGTTACTCTGATTAAGCACCCACTATACAGATTAGATCATGGACTGCAGTGAATAAAAATCAATCTCCTGTGTGAATCTCAGTGCTACAGCAGTGGTTAACAACACTTCTGCAGATGAAACAAGAAGTGACAAGGTTCAAAGATCACTGAGAATCAATTTTATTTTTTTTAATTGAACTTACAACTAAATTTCATCACTTTTCTGTAATTTTTATTGGTTTGCATCCCATGCTTTCTACTATTTGCATTATTTTCTCAATGTTTATATTTTAGTCTTGCTAGGAAACACATCTGCAACATCAATTACAATTACTAACAGCATGCACATCTAAATTAAACACCTGCGGATGTACATAAAGCATAAACAAAATACACTCATGCTGCTACACAATATCGTTGAATCATAGAATGGTTTGGATTGAAGGGAACTTCAAAGATCATCTAGTTCCAATGCCGCCGCCATAGGCAGGGAGACTTTCCACTAGACCAGGTTGTTCAAAGCCAATACTGTCTCCTTATGTGGAATATATGAAATGGATGCGTGCCGATGCTGTATGAACAAGTAGAATAAAAACCTCAGCAGAAGGGTAGAGACTAAAAAGACATCTAAAAAGGTAAAATTATATATAACCCATATATTATGCCACTGAGCACATGCACGCAGTTATTTTGCACACAAACAACAAAGACAATTGTCATGAGCGTCACTGACTGTGCATACAGCATTCCTTGGGAGGGCTGGACTGTGTGCGGCACGCACTCAGAGCATCACTGGAAAAAACACCACATGCAGTCATCTCCACCCTCATTTACATAACACACCTGAAGTCTACTTCAGAAAACATATTTCTATGATGCTAATCTATGAATTAAAGGGGCTTAGGGATGTAAGTTTGCTGGATGCTTTGGCAGAGATGATGGCAACCAGCAGCTATTCAGCTCTACACCTCACCACCGTTTTCAAAGGCAGCCTATTCGCTGAGCACATGGATAGAGTCAGTTCAAGCCCAGATGCAAATCGAGATAAGTGGCTTTTGAAACCTGCACAGCCCAATTTACCAGCCTTCAGAGACGCTGAATGCTTGGCTCTTGCAAAAAAAACATCACTTTCTCTGAGACACCCAACGTGTGACAAGCTCAGGAAGCCATGCTGGAAAGTTATGGCCTTTAGCTATTAGTTGAACAATCACCTCTCAACCAAGATTAATCTTGTGAGCCAGCCAATGCCTCCAGTATAAGGAAAGGGGATACCCTGGAGACATGAAAAGTTAGGATCCACTTCTGCAGTATTTTCTCAGGTCAATTGTGTCCTGAAACAGCAGTTCTGCCTTATTAAATACGTGGAACACCTGGAAACAGCTAACATCTTGGCACCAGATCCTGCTTGCAATGTGAATTAGGAGTTGACATTTTTGGAATGTCAAGAGTTGATGCAACAAGAAACTCTGGCTTAATGCGAGCCTTTAATCTAGGCATGTGTCACCTTCAAGATGAGGTGACTTATAATGCCCAGAATTCAGAAGGGAAGGAAAGGGAGGGACTAAGGGAATAAAACTAAGTGAAAGGAGGAATAAGTGGAATTATACAAACAGCTAAGAAATGCTTCTTTCATGACTTCAGAAAAGAATGTGATGATGTGAATACTATTAATATCCCAGTTACAGGAAACTGGAATTTGTGTGTGTTGTATTTGGAGAGAGAGAACTGATGTTGCCTCTTGACCTAACAGCTGATCTGCTGCTCTTCCACCACCACCAAAAAAACCAAGAGCCTCAAAATCTTCTTCACATGTGCATATATTCATCATTAGTGAGAAATGCTGCAAGACAGGAAAGGACTGAGACTTAATGCAAGTTTGTACTGACAATGCACGTAACTCAGGGCTGCCACAGGGCAGCTCCTTGCATACAAGGTGAGCAGTTGTCACACCCCTAATATTCTCTGGTATCACAGTTCACCTGCAAGAGAAATCTGCTGAGCACTGTTAAACAAACTGCGTTGTCTGTGGGGAAGCATATCAGGGGAAGCACTACATGCTCTCTTTTTCCACTTCCCTGGCCACCTGTTTTTGGTCATAGATGGGCACAGCAGAGTGGGCAAGACAGACCTGGGTCCTAACTGATCTGGCCACTCTTAGGTGCTCACTTGTGGCAAAACCAGGAAAATTTTCCACACTCTTCCCATCTCTTGCTGGAAGACCATCAACCAAAACTGTCATTGCATGGCAGTGTAGAGCTGAGAGGTCCCTCATAACAAAACACCCTCGCAGCGTTATGCACAGCAACCACATACATGCATCCATTTAGGAGCACAAAACACAGGTCAAATGCTCTGATCTGAAAAGTGGGGTTTGAAGGTAATTTGTTACCAGAGATAACATGACACTTCCCAAGGGCAGCTGTTTTGCCACACCTAATGTTGACAGAGCTTGGTTTGACACCAACCCACAAGTAAAATCCAACACCAACATCATTTTGTGTGCTTTCTCATTGCTTGAAATACACCATCCTATTCACCTGCCCCATTAACTAGCAAATGAATTACAATGACACAGGCATCCTTAACTTTTTTAACTTACCTTTTCATGATTTAACTCTAAACGCAAGCTACAGTGAAACACTTCATTTTCCTTTTGTACATTTCTTGTAGCTGTAGATTACCTTTTTCTGTAAGAAAAAGGTAATACTGTTAGGATAAAAGGGGTAATGATGAAAAGCTGAGTGCACTGTCGGAACAATCAGCACTGGGATGAAAACTGAATGACTTTATCATCTGGTAGGCACAAAAGTGTTGTATCAATTACTCGCCTTTGAAATGAGCTCAGAGACACACAAGTGAAGGAGCAATGGTTCTGATTTAAATCCAGTGAGTTAAATGACTTAAATTGAAAGCTAAGGGTGAGCTGGGGAAGCTTATTTCTTGTGGCCAGGACATAAGAACACAAGCCTGCTCTGGCAGAACAGCAACTCTGCCCACAACTCCTCTTCTTGTTCACTGCCATCACACCAGTCCTTGTTTCTAGTAAGCGTGCCCCAGTTTCTTTAGCTGTCCAATCTACGGCTCTTATTCAAAGGCAGACTTCAATTAAAAGGGAGCATTACTCAGCAGTTACAGCTGTGCCCTCCTCAGCCTTTCCAATTCCCTGATGTAGGCCAGGAATATGCGCAAGAGAGGCAGGTACATGCGTCGTTCAGAGGATGCAGCACTGCTGGGATTTAAGGTTTCCACCCTGAACAGTCAACCAAAGATTTGTGCACTGTTTCCACTAAAGGACAGAACCGGATCCTCATGGACGTAGCATGCAATCACTAGCACACACACAGAGCACAGGTTTGCAACATACAAAGTTTGATAAACTCACATGAACTATGTTCTACTGTGCTGCACAGGGCAATATGGCAGATCACGTATCTGATGAAAAGTTATGGCACGTGGCTGTACAACAAACAATACCTTACATAGCTACTCTCGTGAAAAGAGTTAAGAATGCGGGGTTTCCAAAAGATGCCTTAATTTTACATTCATGGTTACTGAAGCCTATCTCTGCAATTAAAGTCATTACACAGACTGAACCCAAGACTGAAAGGAAAATACCTTGTGATTTTAGAGTGGAAAAAAAATAACATCTGCAAACTGTTTCACTTAGAGATGCCACATCTCCAGGGAAACTCTATAAAGAGTTGTTCAGAAACTGAGACTTCATCCCAACAACCAACCACAAAAAAACACCAAAAACCTCAGAAAACCAGTTTTTGCTTCTATGTTCTGTGAAAATACTCCAACCAGATCCATTCTCATGCAGACATTCCATGCAAATACAATTTCAAGATTTCACTCCTGAAATCCAGTGCGCATGGAAGGTGACTTGTCCCACACAGAAGCCCAAATGATGCTCACTGAGATCTGGTCTCACAGTACTTCCATACAGTGATCCTACTGAGTAAATGTATACATATATTCAATCCCCATAATTTCCCTAAGATTCTTCATTATTTCCATCAGAAACCAATATAGCATGTAATACAGTAAAACATTTGTATCTAAGGAGCAAGAAAGTAACTACCTCCATCCACAATGAGAGCAGAGACTAAAGACCTACAATATATAGTAAGTTCCTGAACACTCCCCAGAGATGGATTTCCTTTGTGGCTAATTTTGGACTGGTCTAACAAAAAGGGAGGGACTCTGTATGCGGACAGACAGCAGCAAGCCATGCTGTTTCCACTGTGATCTCATCTCTCTGTCAGTAAACCTGCCCTTAAGTTAACCACCAGAGGCTGAGGGACCCCTTGGATCTTGGGTGAACTTTCCATGGCCAGTGGTATCTGCCCTCCATCTCTCAAAAGAGATGTGCTGCAGACGTGCCTAAGTTACATGTGGGGGCTGCAGCCATTTCAAACTCAATGTTAAAGCCAATAAATGTTTTCCCCTGAGGCTTCAGTTCCCTCTGCTCACCCAGCCACGCAACATTTACACCTAAAAGCACACAAATCTTAAGAAAACCTTGTAAAAAAATACTTCCATTTCACCCTGTTCAGAAAAATATTTAGTTTAAGGCTTAAGCATAGTAAAACAAGGTCACTGTATGATCCAGGAATGTAAATCCTCAGGAGAGCAGAATTTAGAGCATCCTATGAAGAATGGTACTTTGCTCTAAAACGCCATGAAAATTTAGGAGGCAAAGTACCACAATGAAACTGAGTACATCATCTTTACTGGTTTATGAGATTAATGGTCCAATTCATGACACTTAAAACGTTATCGAATATAGTCAGAAGTTCATCTTCTGAACCTAGGTCTCAGGTCATCAACAGGAAATTCATAGGAAATTATGGAGGAAATTAAAAGAACACAGATGGGCAAGAAAACCAGTTTATATAATCTAGGTTCTCCCAGCACAGCTTCCGGTGTTAAGATGAACCCAGCTTTCATAGTGAACTTTGCCTTTTCCAGGCCACACTAAGCAAGTACTTCTGAATTGTCTATTACACTCTTCAGGTCCCAAAATCTTACAGCCAAATTCACTATAAAGGGCCATTCATTTCTTTTTCCCTTAAACAATACATCTGGGAAAGAAGATTGTAGCTGGAAAAGGTGTTTTGAGATAACTAAATGCAGACTTCTACTTGCTATCAGCACTTCAACAACAGTTGTGCAAGATGGACATGCATACCACACTGAGGACAAGACCCAAACTCCAGAAGAGATTCTCCTATTGCTTCAAGTTCTAGCATCCTGTATTCTCCACCATGTCTGAGAAGATGACAATCAGTGTCCAGGAGTCTGTTCTATTCTGAGACATACTTTTCAAAATACCCACCCTGGTCAATAAGGCATAAGGAGGAGAGCAAGCTACAGATCATCTAGGCTATCTGGACAAGTTTTGTAATGTAAAACTGCTAAACAGAAGCTGTTACTCCTTAATCGTTTCAGCTGACAGCAAAAGGATGCAACGTACTGCCTAGCCACCAACACCTCTAATGGATCACAGAGAAACAAAAGTTAGGAATAACTTTACAAGACACAAACAAAATCAAAGACTTCCAAGATGCCTCTTCCCACTACTTTCATTAAATGAAAAACTTGGTATACACAATCAACTTCTCATTCATTCTTTTCCACAATACCCGAAATCCATCTGCAACACACAGGCCATCCTAGGTTCAATAATCAGGCCCACATAACAGTCCACAAATTAAAAGCAGTTCCCCAAATAAACTGTTTGTTCTTCCTGTTTTGTCTTCTGTTTCACACCCTGTCAGATCCAATAAAACAATCGAGAGCTGTTTTTTCAACAATACAACTCAAAATTTCTAATAAACTGCGCATTTGTGGCTATCTCCTGCCATTAGTATTTCTCACTGAAGTAACAACATCTACTCCTAATAAAATTACGTAAGAATTACAGGAATCACATCATCAACAACTGGATGAAAAAGAGAACTATCTTTGGGTTGTGAGGAGTTGGCTGATAAGGATGAAGTGATAACACTACTGACTAACCATCATTCCACACCATTTACTGCTGGTATTGGAAGCAGGCCTTATTTTCCAGCTTCTTGCAGGAAGGAGAAATGGAAAATTCTTATGAACACCATGGCATTCAAAGGTTGATCTGAACGCAGGACTTCACTCACAGACTGCTCTGTTCACACTGAATACACCTAATTCTGGATGCTCATTCTTACCCACTATAACCAATTCATGGCCTGGGTTGAGGTATGACCTTTTTTTGTGATTGGCAATATTACAGTACAAAATAAAGGAGACAGTTCTACTGAACAGGTAACAACCTAAGTGTAGAAAACTGTAGAAACAGTTAAAGTGCCCAGGAAAACAATGATGAGCATTGACACTACTGGGAACACCTCCATCACCTCCTGAATTCCAAACCCAATTACTTTAATCTCTCTTTGGAGGAAGGAAAAGGGAAACTTGCTATCCTTTTTATAGTGAATTCAAGCCTGTTGAAAATCAAGTTTTCTTGTTTCGGTTACCTTTTGCAAACTGCTTAGAAGGTGCCAATAGAGCCCAGGGCTCTGTCTAAACCAGACTGTTCTACCCACTCCACCATGCTGCACACCCAAAATACGCTTCCTTTTTTCTTTTTACCCTTCTTCTCCACAGCCTATTTGAGCAAGATAATTCCAGCACCTGTACGTCATCCAAGACTGAGATACACAACAGCATCAGCAGAGCAGCCAAGTCAATAAACACACTGAAAAAAGCAAGCCAGTAGCTATAAACAACTTTCATACCCCCCTCATAGCTAGAGGCAGTCACTTGGGAGCAACAAATGCTGGACTGGAAGAGTTTTGTAGCTTCAATATTCAAGCTTTTTCCCTAGGACTGCTCAGGTTCCCACTGGCCTTGATAGCAAAAATTACTGCAAGGACAGGTTCAGAAGCACACAGTTTCCTGAGACTTTTAGAGAAGCTTTTCATCCTCATTTCTGCTGTCCACCCTCATGTTTAATCTACCTAGAAAAGAAGACCTGTAACTGGAAGTGTTCTGGTTAAGTTCAGGCATTCAGATCAATGGTCCAATGGTTACTACTCTTTTTCCTCTTTCTAGGGAAAATGAAACCAAATGGTTAGGCAGAACTGCATGAAGCGTTCACTGGCTACTTCTTACAAAGTACAATCCATATTTCTAGGCTCAGATTTACATCTACTTCACCAAAAACATCAAATATCCAGTTTTGATAATTTAATGGTAGCTTTTTCATTTAAAAGAATGTAATGTTACGATTTTCAAACAAAAAACAAGCAAACAAAAAAAAAACAGCCAAAAAACCCCAACACCCACATAATCAGTATTTTATCATTCAGCAATTCTTGTAGAAGTCCTAAATTAGCTGACAATTTTGATCACGGCTTTGATACTGACTGGCCTCTTCCAAGCAGGTAAAAGCATGCTCAGGAGGAGCCAAGAGTAATTGTATCTGAAATACTTTTTCAGCACTGCTTTACTTGAATCATGGCCCAGAGTTTAGGTGACAGAATGCTGATTCAGTTTTAACATTGCTCCCAGAGATATTCTGCAACATGCTATGGGTTATGAAGTGAGTCATGCTCAAGAAGCTCCCCAAAACACTCAATTTTTGGAGGACTTCTACAATATGCTTAGCAAAATACCATCTTTTTAGTCTTCATATCTGATTGTTCTTCTACCCCTTTAAACTGTGCAAAGAATGTTGCAAAGACAATAGTTCATTCTGGGATGAACTCTCCTGCATACAAATGAAGGCCTATTGTTGTTCATAACAGAGCAGGTCACTGGGCTAAACTAAGGTGATCTGAAAAATCCTCACATTTCAGCCTCCTCCAACAAGTAATGCATTTTGCAAAGATACGGCTGCTATTCAATTCCAAAATGGCAAGATACTCAACACCCTCCAGGTTTACCAAATGTTGCCAACAAAGACAGAGTGTAACTTCTACACCTGTGAAAGACTGGCAGCTATCTGTGATGAATCAGTAGTGCTTGTTCTGAACCCTTGTCTGTTCTTGAAAAAGGAGCTCCCCATATCTTCAGTACGCTATCATAGTACCTAGTGTGCATATAAGAAATGACTGCAATCACAGGACTATGGGTAAACACACCCAGAAATGCATTCAGATTCAGACTGACACCCCTGCACAAACACCAATGGGATCATACCCTTTGGTGACGTGATCCTGGAGCACCTCTGTGCACCCCAACCTGACCAAAGGTCCAAGCAAACCAGCAGAGAGAACGCTGGGACTCTGAATGCAAGTGGAGACAGAGGCTGAAACTCAGCCCTGCAGGGATGAGTGCTTTGAACTGAGACAGAAACATGAACAGGCCTATGTAACATAGGCACACACACAGACTTCTGTTTCTTTCTTGTATTAATTCCTCTTTCATTTTACTTCTAATGCCATGGACAAAAAAGCCACTCTGGATTCCCTTGCTCATAGGTCACAGCAGTCAGGAAGAAAGCAGATACTCAAATGCAGTCTGGTCAGCACAGTGCACAAGCAGTACGCAGGACAGAGTCCACAGCTGGGTCTAAAAGTGAAGTCATGGATATGCAGAAAATATAAATATCTTGGTATCTGGTGGGAAAAGACCAGGCACAGAAACAGTGGCATTACACACAGGCATGGGCACAGCACTGCATATGAGTTAACACTGGGCAGTCATCTGCAGGAGTGAAAACCAGGGTTCTACAGCAGAAGAGAGAAGATAGTCTTTTTCATTTTTTAGGCAAGAAACCAGAGGTGGGACTCAAGCAAGGTGGGAACTGTTCAAAAATCACTGGTCCATGAGCACACTTACACTCTTTCCGCAGATCACGATGCAGTGAAAGCTCCTACTGCTCTGTCAAGGTAAGAGGACAGCGCAGAAGACAAAAGGGACCAATCCTAAAAAAGACTGGAAAGCACAGCAAGTCCAGAAGCAACTTCCCAAGCAATAGAGCAAGTATAGCCCCTGAAGTAGAACAGCAGAGTGACCCACCTGGAGTTCACCAGGTCAGCACAGGGTGATTCAAAGGCCATGGAGCAAGAGCCCAGAGACAAAGCCACTGCTAGCCACTGACACCCGTTTTCACTATCCTGTTAATGGGTCTTGTCTAAGACAGCCTAACATCACACAGGATTCAGAGAGGCAAAGAGATCATGTTACTGTTAAGCAGATGAATTGAAAGGTGTTTCTTAATACTACACTGAGAGAAAAAGAAGGTGATGCAATACTGATTATTCCATTAAATATTAATTACAATACGGCTACTTTCAAGCTAGAACATATTCCTCTAGATAACTGAATTAAGGGACAGGAGAACTGAACAAGCTTCAAGGCTTTGCGTGTATCTGTCCTTTCCCAATTACACCGAACTGAGTTCTCCAGATCATGCATGGTTATCTCAAAGTGCTATTTTTTATTAGCAGAGGTTCAAGCTTAAAAAAATAAATTAAAAAATTACTTAGGACTCTCAAATTCTCAGACTTGCCCAAATGGCTCTCAAGATCCTTCTTACTGTTCAAGAAGGCTGAAGAGGCAAGCCTAGACCTTTCACAAACAAACCTGAAACAGAGAACGAGGGTATCTTTTCTGCACACAGATACCATCAGTTGGATAGCAGTGTTGCATACTTCTCTCCTTTCCCTTCTTCTTCAAGTTGGTAACAGAACTCCAGCTGCAGTAGCGCAACACTGACACTGAATTTTACCCTTCAACTTTGGTGCACTGAAACCTCTGCAAGGGGATTTCATAGCAAAGAGCAGTGAAGTAATCACAAACTTTTCAGAGGGTAACCTTCAAATGTGCATACTCTGGAATTAGTTTTTACCATTGTAGAAAGCTCTTCAGACATCCTTCGAGTTGTGTGTGCTAGACTGCCACCCTACATCAGCCCACCTCAAACTGATACACTACCTCCAACACCAAGATCTTTAAGTAAAGTAGCTCAAGGAAGGCTGCAGGAAGAAATATTTCTTTCCAGGGAGCTACTCAGTTCTGGCGACGTTTAATGGCTGGGTCGACTGCAGAGTGCAGCTCCTCTCCCGCTAACACAAAATCCAGGATTTGCCTTTGTTATTTCAGAAGGGAAAAAAGAGTGAAAGCAAGCAGCTTCCCACATTTCAACAAGCTGTACGCGTTATTTCACGTGACTGACTGGAGCCCTCCTAAGTTGCAGTGAGTTTTATCCCACTTGGCAGTTCCATAAGATTCCTTTATTTTCCCTTGAATTAAGCAGCAATCTATCAAAACCTGCAAGTCTATTTCCCTCTTTTCAGCATCGTGTATGAATTTTATTGGATTCAAACTTTTCAACATCTCTTTTCACTCAAGGTCAAAGCTCTACATTGTTGTAGTTTTCTTTTTCAATGTTTCTTGCTCCAAGTCAGTCCTCCGGTGGGAAATTAATATTCCACATGAACAATGAACTCCTTGCATGGCCTTTGAACCTAGCGGTTGCTAGGAGGCCTGAAGAAACCCTGGAGTAGAGCTGATTCAACAGCACATATCGAGATTGCACAGCAGTAAAAATGTGTGATTTTCTAAATTCCCTGCTTTTTCCATCTCTCTTCATCTGTGAAACAATCTTAAAATTTCAGATCAACTGCATCGGCATCCATTTTCTATAATTATGGGCAGTTTGCTCCCCAGGTATTGAAAATGTGACTGCCAGCCACCAATGCTGCTCTTAATCAAGCTAGTATCAAAGTGGTCCTCACTCAGTTTACTGAAAGAGCTGTTTAAAATCAGCTGTGCTTCACCACTCTAGCACGAGGTTTGCACTTCCATTATAAAGACAGTTCTGCTTAGAGACTGTATTTTTCCCCACATAAAGCACGACGGCATTGACTGCAACACCGTTACTCAGTATTTCTCTGTACTGAAAGAAATACATATACGATTCTCAATGCCTCACTCAGGCATGCTCAAATATTAACATTTCAAGCTTTTTAGCATCTTACTGAAGGCCATTTGACTTTCTGCTTTTCCATATTTCCCTAAGTAAAGTAATTGAGGCAAAATCTCAAGGTTTCTTTCCCACCCTCCACTCCCTTCCCAAACAATGAAGCATTTAATTAAAAGAGATCCACAACAATGCTAATGGTGATGAGGTTAAATGGATGGATAAACAGAATGCAGCCCTCTGAAAAGCCCATGTGTTTCGGGATACTTTCTCCCCTGCAACATTCTGGGCGACAAAGAACATATTTGTATTCCTGATCCCCACAAGTTTTAGGCCAGAGGACTTCCTATAGATTTCCTGCAAGGAAGAGAGTTTCCTTCAAATAGCGCGAAGCTTTTAGGTACAGCAGCCATTCCTCCCAAAACTAATATTTGGAAAGGCAGTGGATAAGGATCCTTTAAAAATAAATGAAGGTGGAAACTATCCATCAAGGGAGAACAATTGCACTTCCAGCTAAAAGCCTACTAAGTTGCTGTTAGGTTTATTTAAAAGCAAAACAAAAAAAACCCAAACAAACATTTGCTAATATTAATTTTCAATGTATTCTCCCTCCAACAACTCCAGCAATTTGCCGGACTGAACACAAGCAATTGGAGAACCTTGGAGCAATTTGCTCCAACTGAACATGACATTTGTCCTTCTTCAGTTACTGCAATTGAAACCAACTAGCTGTATATTCACACACATGATATTCCAGGGGTCCGGAGAGTACTTTAAATCATTAATAGCAGATTACAAACCTATGTTTCCCCCCCTACACAAGCCTCTCCCACCCCCCCTTCCCCAGGACACGGGTATCTGCAAACAAATGGAGGGTGACACATATGATTCTGCAGATCACTGGTGTTCGGCTGTCTGGTTGGATTGTACCAATGTTGCCAAGATAAAGCTTTCTCAGAGCCAGGCTGCTTCCCTGAAGAATTAAAAACAAGCAAAAAACCCCACACTGCTTGGCACAAAATGCTCACGTGAGCTCCTTCTCCTTTCAGTACAGGCTTCCACACTGAGAGAGGCCTTAGAGCACCAACTTCAACAGACCTGACACAGCGTTATCTTACAGTGGGAATATCAGGACGTTCAGGCAGAACAACAGAAATCTTTGCAGTATGGGCAGATTTGGCTTTCCAGCTGCTTTCAGGTCCTGCAGCACCAAGGAAACAAAACCACCCCTCCACCACCACCATTCTCCTCTTCTTCAGCTGTTAAAGCATAAATTATCCTTGTCATTTCCTCTCAATATGTGGCTTCCCAGGAAAGAGAAAAATCAGAGCAGCTATTGCCAAAATAGCACAATATTTTTACACGGGCCGATCTTTCAATAAAACGCGTATTATTTCCCTTGTGCTCAGGCTTTAAAGAAAGAACAGTCACAAAACATTTTTAAAACATGAGAAACCGATCCTGGCTAAACAGATATGTTTATTAGGGCCAAAGATAGGAAAGTGAGCACACAACTGACGACCACAATCTTTGGCTCAACCTTTGCAGCAGAAATGAGGAAGGGGGAGACAGGGCACAGGGCTGGAAGCATTTTCAGTAATGCAGAATAAATACCTTCATTTTCTCCCTCTCCCTCTTTTTGTCATTTAAAGGAATCTGCCTACTCAACCTAAACTGAGCCTCAGAGGGAAAACATGATTTAGCCTTCACAATGAATTGGAATTTGCCATCATAGTAATAAAACATTATGTCCGATCATCACAATAAGTAGGCGGCAGAATAACAAAGGAGGGTTCCAGGATTTTCTGCCCCTGGCCCCCTCCCCATCAGCATTTTCCCAAGTCTTTTGGGTGTTTATGAAATGTCTTAATTCCAAGGCCATTAAGATGTATTTCAGGATGGAGCAGCTTCCATTAACAGTACTGAGGCATTCCAAAACTCCCTTGGAGGCCAAGCCTCTCCCCAGCGCCTGCCTTCCCCTGCGTTGGTTTTTGTTTTGTTTGCGCTCTCCCTTTCCCATGCACAAACATGTTGGTGCAGTGTCCATTATTTCCCTACGGCCTTCCTTGAAAGCAACCAACAAATGAATGTACATGCACGTGTGTGCTGCCCCACATACAGAGGTCTGGTCTCCTTCTGCACCTCAAATAACAGATGCAACTGTGTTTACAGTCATTTTCTCCAAAGTGCGCTTTGCCATTGCAGAAGCATGCAGCTAAAACCTGGAGAGCCTACATGTAACAAGGCAAGAGCGCCTGCAATCACAGGTGACCCTCTTCCTTTCCGAAATGGAAAAACACGAAAGCCCCAATGAGTTAACTGGAGTTAACGGCATTTAAAAGGGCATGTATGGGGCAGCAGTAAATATCCAGCACATGCTTTTCCGCACAAAAGGCACAAGGGCTCCATGCTCTGCGCACCCGGTCGTTTTCATCTGCCCTTCCACGACAGAGACGAGACCGTTTCCCCTGCACAATTATTTCACTTGACTAATAGATTTTAAACACCATATTGCGAAGGCCCCGCTGTGAATCTTGCAGAGGTACAAAATGGTGGATGTTTGCTATTCTTTTTTTGCATTACTCATATCAACTTGGGCTCCTGGTCGCAGGCTCCCCTCCATATCCACCAACACAGCCTTCCCAGCCAGGCACACATCCCACACCCGCCTCGCAATAAAGCTCCCGCGCGTACACAAATTATGTTACAAACCTGATGTCATGTAGCCCCGTGATGCCTGGGAAATGAAAGCTGGTGGGAAGTGTTTGTGCAGCCGGTAGTCCTTCTCGCTGCGGGACCTCATGCGGTCTGAGGCCCGGTCGGAGAAGTCGGAGCTAGGCCAGGCCCGCCGCAAGGTCGTACTCCGCGTCTTCTTCATGCTGAGGGTGCCGGAGCCTAATCCTCCCACCGCAGCATGGGTCAGGCCCCGCGGCTCGCCGGACGGGCGCTGCCCAGCATCAGATGCCTAGCGCGGGTACCGCCGAGGCACAACCTGCGCGCATCCCGCCGCTGCCTCTTCTAGCGCGCCAACCGCAGGTCCCTTCTTTTTTTTTTCTTTCTCCCCCTCGAATGATCCAATTTTACACACGTCCCACAATGCATTACACTTCATTTGCAATCGGTCCGGCTTACGGCTCCCAGATTTGCGTGGAGAAAAGGCACGTTATGTGGCTTCTCAGGCAAAAAAAGGGGAGGGGGGCTAGAGTGGGAGATGAGGACGAGGGATGTGCAACGTGGGAGCCCGGGGGTCCCGAACAATGGCCCGATTCAGCCCGGCCGTGCTTAGCCAACTGTGAGCCGCGACACAAAAGGACCAAACAAACGAGGAAAGACCCGCGGCCGCCGGCTGCGACCCTGAACGCGGCGCGCCCGGCGCTGGGGAGGCGGCGGCGGCTCCCGGCGCGGCGGGAGGAGCAGCGGCAGGAGGAGGGAGGGAAGGAGGCGAGGAGGAGGAGGTGCAGGGAGGGAGGACCCGCAGACGCCTCTCCCGGCCGCGGGACCGGCGGAAGCAGCCGCGACCCCGCCGCCGCGGCCGTCGCCCCCCTCAGGCCCGCGGTGCTCTGGCGGTCCGCAGCTGCCCGCGGCCCCCGGCAGCGTCGCGCCTCGCCATGGCCGACACGGACCCCGATCTCTGCCCGCCCGTCCCCGGGGCTCGACCGCCGCCGGCTCCGCGTTAGGGGCGACTGGCGCAGAGGACGCGGCCGCCGGGGATGCGGCTGGCCACCCCGCCCGCCTGCCTGCCGCCCTCCCTCCGCCACGCCGCGCCGCGAACAGCTGCCGCTGGAGCGCCAGGCGCCTCGCCGCCGCCCGGGCTCATGCTAGTCCCGGCGCGGCCTGCGGGTCCCGCCGGGTTCCGCGCTCCCCCGTATGGCGCCGGCCGGGGCTGAGGCCGGCTCGCAGGCACCCGCGTGCAAAGCCCCGTGCACCGCGGGGGGGGGGGGGGGGGGGGGGGGGGCCCCTCCATAGATGGCTATCTTTCACTTGGTCAAGCGCTCCGCAAGTAATTCACAGGATGGTAATCTAGCCCTTCCTACCCAAGCCTCTCTCCCTGAACTGTGTTACAA
>WYDI02010271.1:0-36623 GCA_009867235.2 Psittacus erithacus | reverse complement strand
TTCCAACAGCTCCAGGTCCTTTTTATGCTGAGGGCACCAGAACTGCACACAATACTCCAAGTGAGGTCTCCCGAGAGCAGAGTACAGGGGGAGGATCACCTCCTTCGACCTGCTGGTCACACTGCTTTTGATGCAGCCCAGGATACGGTCGGTTTTCTGGGCTGTGAGCGCACACTGAAGCCAGCTCATGTTCATTTTCTCATCAACCATCACCCCCAAGTCCTTCTCTGCAGGGCTGCTCTGAATCTCTTCTCTGCCCAATCTGTAGCCATGCCTGGGATAGCTCTGACTCAGGTATAGGATCTTGCACTTGGCATGGTTAAACTTCATAAGGTTGGCATCAGCCCACCTCACAAGTGGGTCATTTCTGTAGAATAGCTGCCAGTTTCTGTATATCTATCATCAGCATAGCCCACTGGTGTCAAACGGAAATCAGAGAGGGTTGTTTATTACCTGAATTAAAACTCTCTTGCTGGGGAAGAGTCTCATGACCTACCTGTATCATTTCAGACTGAACATATAACCAGATGTAGCTTTCCCATTAATCAATGCCAAATAAGTGGGAAAAATATTAGTTCTTTTAATCCGCACCTATTTATCATAGACCTGTTGAGCTGGAGGAAATACAATGCTGCAAATAAAGAGCATATTCCTCAAAATTCCCAACTTTATCGTATTGGTTTGGTTTTTTGGTTTGGTTCTTTTTTTAACCACAAGAAAACCCTTGTTGAAAAATCTGTACTGGAGGAATTTAGCATTGGAGGAAAAAAGCTATGGCAGCTCACAAGAACAGAAAGGCTATTCAGAATGGGAGAATTTCCTGCATTGTAGCCTCTCCTAGCTCCAGAACTACCTGATTTAACAGCTTCCGAAAACAGCAGGGAATTTGCTGCTTTAAATTGCTTTCCATGTGCTCCTGTGAATCACTCTTACACATGCTCATATGACTAAAGGTGAAACCTGTCCCAAGGGAAGGTAGCTCTAGCCTTGAAATAGGGCAATTATGCTGCAGAGTAAATGGTTGCTTGCAGCAGAAGATTGAGTGAAGCTTTCCAAGAACTCCAGAGTCACTGTGTTATGTCAAGTCTGCCAGTTGAAGGGGACAGTTTTGTTTTTAGAACATGGCTTATTCTGGTAAAGTAGTTTATAAGCTTTTGTAAGAATTTCCATGTTTTGAACGTTCACGAGGCTAGAAATGTCCTCAGATGACAGAACAGGCTGGATCCTCATGTCAAATCAGATAGACCCAGCGACTCTCAAAAAGTTACAGCAGTTTATGATACGGCCCTGTAAGATGCATGCCCAAGGCCACTTTAATCCTGCACACACACCAGAGTCCTGCTATAAGCACCTCAGCAGTGGCATGTGCAGGATTTCAGTCCTTCTACTTTAAAATGCTAGCTGCTGGCATTCAGATTCACAAGAAACCCCGCCTGAGCAGTGGGATGTGCAGAACAAAGGATACCTAGCCAAATAGCTCTGCTACTATCAGATGGACAGCTTGGACAAGTATCTACCTTGAACACTGAACATCCTTGTTTCCACAGTGCTGTCTTTGAATAGTCATAAAGCAATTACCCTTTCAAAGAACAGAGGGGAAAAGTAGGGATGAAGAGTTTAATACATCTCAATACATTTATTCCCTTTCTAAGCAAGCTATCAGCAATCAATCGGCAGTCAGCAACAGCTCTAACTGTATAATTTAGTCTTAGAGCTCCTTCACAGCTCATATGACAACAGAACTGTCCAGTGTTCTGCTGGGGACCACATATTATACAGCACATTGTGATAAACAGCAGAGATACAGTAAAAATGGATGAGGAAAAGTGTTTTCGGAGTGGGAGGAAAAAGAGTACTTTTGATGCACTGCTTAAAGAAAGCCTTACAAATAAATCCGTTTTCTACATGCCAACATCCAAATACGGTTATATTCAACATCCTCTGTCCTACTGCTGTGCTGTTTTTATCTATAGGTACCCACTTCAATTTCCAGGAGACTGGCTTTGTAGCTTTCTTCTACTTGGATGGAATGAGGGAACCATGAAACTCCCCTTTGTTTAATGAAAGGCAAGTCATGACTTGAAAACTAGACTGACTGTATATCCACATATGGGAGGTTCTACAGGTGAGTACACATGCCAAAAGAGTGAGCAAGCTTTGGTGGCAGACTAATAGCTGAAGGAGAATCTTGCAGACACCCACTAGAGAGGAATGCAATTATATCAGGAAGTGCCTGGTCTCACCAGCATTTTCGTCACCTAACTTAAACAATCTTTAAGAACTCAAATACTGACTAAACACTGAGCAAATCTGGAACTACCAATCCAGGTATAGACCAATCTGAAATAAATAACCATCTCATGAGAGCTACAGGATTCAAATTGGACTAGCTAAGTTCCCCCAACACCCATATTTTGTGCTGTGTTTAGCAGGCTTCCTAAATTTAAAAATGGAATCTCGCCCCCTCCCCTTCTAAGGGAAACGTTTAAATCACTGATGATAACATCTCCATCAAGAAACTGAATATTTCATTTCTGATGAGCATCAGCCTAGTTTATTTGAAAACATTAGAGTAAAACAGCAGGTAAAACAATGGGCAATAAATAGAAGCTACCCAGCAAGTTACTGAGGCTGAGAGAGTCAAAAATGCCCATGAAGAGATATTTAAATTCTATAGGAATGTGGCACTTTAACCTTGAGGCAAAATTTGCTTAGCAAGTCACACAGACTTTTAATGACACAGGGCCAGTCCTATTGAGTTATGCCAAGGTGACAAGTGTCAGCATGGTTTCCTACAGCCAGCAGTATGTCAGCACTCGTATTGCTAAGAGCTCTGTAGGGTTCTGCTTTAGTTTTATACAGAGCATGCCATTTCAAAGCAGAAGCAGTCAGTTTCCATTCCTTCACTAACATACGATTTCAAGCAAGCCACCTATACAGCCAGGAAACACAGGAAACATGGAAAAGCGATTGACCAACATTCGCTACAGCTTCTTGAAGTGTTCTTCTTATTCCAGTTTGAAACCATATTAATCCTATAAAACATGAAGCTCTGGGCAATGAAAATGAAACAGAGAAGCCTGGAAAGCTTCTCAGGAATCTGGCTAAAAAAATGTCAAATAGCAGCCCAACACGATAAGAGAAAACAGAGGTGCAAAGTGATACTATGGAAGAGTCAACACAGCAGCGCAACCAGGCCAGATCTCAGCCCTTGTGCTCTGATCAAGCAGTGTCTCTGGCTCAGTTGCCAGAGTGAGAAAAGCACAGCAGCACATGGCACAAATGTTTGATTGTCCTGCTTAAAATATTCAGGTCAAACTCCAGCCTTGTTCCATACAGACACATTTCAGGGTTACAGTCTCCTGCTACCAGCAGCAAAGGAAACAGAGCTTTGAAGGCAACCAAAAATAAACTGCCTTTTAGAGAAGGAGACATCACTGTATCTTTTCAAAACCCCAAGACATTAGGGACTTCATTTCACTTCATCTGATGCCTGGTATTTGATGTCAACACCCCAGAGACAAAAAAAACTCACCCCAAAAACACACCCAAAGAACAAAATGAAACAAAACACACCCCTGCTTTAGTTCTTCCTTTCTTTCTCTATATAATTCATTATTTTCCTTGCAGCTAGTGGCATTATAAGGGTCTCATCAGTTGCAGGAAATAAAGTGTATTTCTGTAGCCATAAAATACTTTGCAAAGACAGGAAGGGCAGGGAGCTTTGTAGAAGCTGTATTTGGTGCAAAAAAAACTTAGAATTTTCTACACCAAAGACTGTCTTAAACAGCATGTGTGCTTCAAACATTGTCCAGCCCTTTAAGTGTCAAAAATCCCACACCGTTTTGTTAAAAAGAAAAACGTGTCATGAACTACTAATTGAGTCAATCAATACACAAAAAAGGCCATGAAGAGAATGAATTGTTTTTAACACACACAAGCAGTTGTTGTCAATGTGCATAAGAGGAAAAAAAGCTGTTTGCCCTTTATGCTTTAATTAAGACAACCTCAGGAACACAGGATGAAAGACCTTTTCCTCTGCACCCTCCTTGCCATTCTGCTCTTAACTCCCTGCTGCCTGACCATTAGTAGTGGTCAAAAGCCTGTAAACACAAAATGAGTCACTGCAGTATCTCAGAAGGGATTCAGCCACCAGATGGGTTCCCACCGAGCTCCAGCAGCAGCCTCAGAAATTCATGAAGTATATGATGGATTGTTGCCATAACAGGGGCTTGTTATAAAGCGTATTTATAGGGTCCAATCCCATGAGTTATCTGAATTCTCTGGGATTTTTTTCCATTTGCAGACATTCTACATCATCTTGAAGATTTTAAAGCCTCCAGAAAAGCTTTCCAAGGAGTTTCTTACGAGACTTTCACAGTCAAAGACTAACAAAGGCAGCACTTTAGGTAGACATGCTTCACCAGAACCTTCCTCTAGGCTGATGAGCACCCATGAAATAGCCTAAGACAATTTGCTTTGAAAACGCTGTAGGGAGCTCCATGGAAGCCTGGCTTTTGAAGCCACCGAGACTTGCTCTTTCCCAGAGCTTGTCTTGTAGTGTAAATCTCTGCTGCAGCACAAAGGTGAGCAATCTCTTCTGGCAGCTGAAGCTTTGGGCCTCTGTTGAGTTATTCTTGGTGCAGTACTTTTCTGTCTCATTTGTGCCTCTCTCGGCATCAGGCAGCAAAGCGCCATGCTTATGAACTGCTGTCAGCAAGCAGCAGAGTGCATGTATGGTGCATTATGGGATCTGCAATTAGTTTCTCAGTCCCCAGTAGAACCATTTGCAAAATCATATTCCCTAAGCATGGCACTGGCTTAGATTAATGCAATACCTTGGACATCTCAGTCTGTTTTCCTCATGCAACCTAGCTTTTAAAGGCAGCCTCTTGTGGACCAACAAGAAGTCACTTCAGCCTTCCAAGGACTTGCATCCTCACCTGTTATCTTTTGCTTACTCTCAGCTCTGAGATCTCCATGCTGGGATCAAAAAGGAAAATGGCTTTAAGGCAAATAATAGCAACCACAGGCTGAGCTTAACTGATTTGCTTGACTGTCCTCACAGCTACACAGATAAGGGAATGAGGAATAGAATAATACTGATGGACTTTCTTCTAGTCAGCAAACAATATTAAGAGGCCTGAATCCTGTGAAGTGGTGTACTACCAACAAGATACGCTGTGGAATAAAGCTAGACTGAGATAAGACCAAGATCTTACTCTCTTACTCTCACTGTTCACAATTTGAAGAAAAGCTGTTGCAAAACCATTTATATTCATTCTCACTTCTACATGACACCAAAGAAGAAACAACCCTGTTAAGATGGTGCAGCTCACAGTATCCATCAAGCACCTGGCTGTCCTGTCACTTTTATTATGCATGTACTTTAGTGTCATGATAGACTGAAATCCTAAAAGGCCCCTTAAGCTTTCTTTCCATTTTTATGACTTCAGAGAATAATGTAGTTCTAACTTCACTCATAACTTTTTGTGACTATGAGTGACGTCAGATGATCTCATACACTCCCTGATCTTGGGAGCCTGGGGCTGAGAATGCAGGTTTGGAATCCTTAAGGCCAGGGCAAATCAAACAGAGCTTTCTTAAGCACGCAGTGTTCATTCCCTCTGTGTGTGTTTCATAAATGTGCGAAGCTCTTATCCGTAAGACAAGACTCAGGAAACAAATCAACAACAGCTTTCTAGTATAGCCAAAGCTACTAGGAAGACACTACTAGACAAGATCAGACTTCCATGAGGAATATATACTCATTAAATACTTGAGCATTTTTATCTTTGCTTGTGTAACTAAAAATTATCATTTAATGTCTTAATAGATTTAATGTTAATAGATTGCACTAAAATTAAGACTTAATAAATCAGACAAAATTTAGGCAAAACTTCGACAGTAACATGTATTGTGTCTTCTGTAGAGGTCAGCTGATCAGCACCTCAATGTAATATATTCCAGCAATGTGCCTCTTAGTACAAACCTTGCCATAATGTGAGTGAGCAAAAACAATCACTGAAGAGAAGATACAAATATTACAAAACTCTCACATCACTGGAAACAGTACGAAATGACAGGTAATCAAAGAATTTCAGAAGACACAGCGAGCGAAAGATTTTGTCTGGTCTATTTCGATAGCCTCAGGAATGGCCGCTTTGGTCTAAACCAATACCCAATAGATCTTAATTTTTAAGAGTGTTAAAAATCACATCATTGAAGTTGTTTAGAAACAAGATTTCTTCCACAGCTTTTAGAAGTGAAAAGTTAGATCAAAGCCCTTTAAAGAACTGTCCCTCCTGTAAGATTTCAAACATTTTATACTTCCAGTGAAGATTGGCATGTTGAAATAAGAGTTTCTTCACAGCTTAGAGTAAGAATTTCATACATTTCACCTTGGAGAAGTCCCACACTTGACCCTCTTTTTCTTTTCTCGAATAGCTTCAGCGGTTCATAGACACTGAGTTTTTACTGATACTGGAAACTTCACATGAAAGGGTGTAAGAGTGAATGATTCCTCTGCTCATGACAACCATTTTGATTTGGTTTTGTTTTTTCCAGTGAGGCTCACTAGAAACTTCCCTTGTACAGTCCCTAACTTCCCCATATAAACAGAAACATTTAGCGCTGATCAACTGCCTAGGAAGGGTACAGACAGGAAAGTATCAGACAGCCAACTCTCACTGCAATGTTGCAGATACAAAGTTGACAATGCTATTTTGCACTACCCAAGAACACAATCCTTAACTTGTAAAGTTATTCAGTGTACTACCTTCTTATTTCTATTCTCCATACTCCGGGAGCCAAAAGCTTTTTCCATCCTGAACGAGGGAATAGAGGGAAAATCAATTTAACTACTTCTGAGTAAGACCATGTGACCTCCATCCTAAACGGACACAGTTCAAAAAGTGGCAAAAGGCTTCACAATAAAGCTTTCTCCTATTACCTCCTCTCTGGCTCCAGTGAATTCAGTGCTTAGATTTTCCTCCTTCCTTTTATCTTACTTGGTGATGAAAAAGAGAAGGAGGAGATGCCCAGGCTGAAATTTTAAGGAGGTGTCTCTTATCAAGCGCTAGCTGCAGCTTTTCTGAAGGCCTCCAGAATTTAGGAGCTGAGGATACCCTGAGGATAAGAAGTGACTGTGAGGAGTGTTGTGTTTTACATACTAAAGTGTTCCAGGCAGCCTACTGAGAAGAAAATGAATTTAATTTCGCTTTCTTTGTACACTTAATGTTTGCCACAGAGTATATTGTGCTTGCAGCCACACTGGTACATACTTTGATCAAATTGCATCTCACAAGCTAAGAGGGGTTAAAACTAAAGCAAGGCAGGAAGTTGAGTGAAAACCTGTATTTCACAAGAAATTATTAATTCAATCTTTTTTCCTTTTCAAAAGAAACTTACCTTGGCAAGGCTGGAATTTCTGGTCATCTCATAACCTATCAGTGGGAGAAAATCTGTGCTGAGGTTTCTTCTGTGTCCTTTTCAGATCTGGACCTTTGTCATCTTTGTTGCAGCTAAATGCTTGAACTACTGACCTGTAGAACCAGCATATGGATACTGTACAATTCTTCATACAAAGAAAACAGTATGAGAAACAAAGGCATGGAAACTATATCCTCACAAGCACATCATATACAGGGGACACTGAAGTTTTGATACTTCTTGTAGCTAAAGCATTTGACTTAAGGCCTCACAGGCTCTGGTCACACACTGCAATGACTTGCAGGGTTGAATTTTCTTGCCTGCCCATTACACACACCTTCTTCCACAGATTACACTGGTTATTCTATCACCAATATATCCAGTAAGTTCTCAAAGCAGAAAAGCTTTCTACTTTTGAATCTCCTGAAAATATAGTGGAATGAAGAAACTACCTCATCAACTCCAACCAGAAATTATCCACCAACTTCAATCATAGGTGCTTCTAGCAACACTGGAGATTCTGAATGCAATTTAATGGCTTCGAAACCAGCTATTCGGTAGGAGAAATGAATTGCACTGGAGACATTGCCCTTTGATTGAGAGCTAAAAGTCAAGATCATTAATCCTGATAAAACAGCAGCGCACTGATTGAAAGAAGCAGGGCATAAGCCTTCCTCTCCCAAACAGATTTTAACCCTCTGAACCACAGCTCTCCTAAGTTAGCTCCAATTTTGACTTGTTATTTCATAGCCATGACTCCTAGAGTTAAATCTGTGTGATGGAGTCACTGTTCAGCTGCTGCCGTATTCAACACTATCAGATTTACATTACCTCATGTTGAGCATATTTTGGGGAGGGAATAGGAGAGAAGAAAAAAGATCAAACACAATATTCATAAAATTTTGTAGAGAAAAACCTAGTATTTTTATGAGATTAGTTTTATGCCATCCAGAAAGACAGGAAAATAAAAAAAAAAGCATTTCATTTTAAAACAAATGCTGGAGCAATCATTTGGTTTTTTACAAAATATGCAAGTTTTTCTCAAACTTAGCACTTCTCAGGTTGAATTTTAATGCTTAATTTCTCACTGGCTCTGGTTAGTATATCCATCTGCAAAATGATGTGGGATTGAGAGGAAAAGCTTATGCATATGAAATCATTTTTACGTATGTACTTATTAGAGGCAAATTCTAAAGTCACTTCAAGCATGTTGATGTTATTTCTTCTAGAGCATAAATTAATCTAATGTTAAAAAACATCTTTGCTATTCTATGATCATGAATCACTTATGTGCTAAAACTTTAGAAATACATATATACTTTACTTGAAGGGTTATATTTAGACTTAATTGTAAGCTTCAAAATTCAAAAAAGCTGCTTTAGGAAGAAATGCATGAACTGATTTGGAAACTATAAGCATCACTACCCACCCTTGTTAGCTGCCATGGTATATGGAATTAGAGATTTTTCTCAAAAAACATTTAAATCCACCTATTAAAGGTAACAGAAAGAGGCTTCAGCAAAACTTTTGCTCTGTCTTTTTCTTGGTAACCATGGAGTGATCTTTCCAAACTGTTTTCAGCAGCAGGAGACATCCAAAGGCCCAGTAACATACACCAAAAAACCCATTGAATTCCATTCAACAGCCCTCTCCTTGAATGCAAACCAAGTATACTTGAGATTATTACACACAGAGTTACATTACTAAACTTGCTGAGGATTGGAAGTACTCAGCAAAATTAATATCTTTATCTATATTCTTTGATTTGAAAATTCCTGAATTGGGCAGTTACCAGGAAGAAAATCTGATTTCAGTTCCTTGCGCCTAATTCTATTCATTTAATTCCCATTTCTGCTAAATCTAGAAACCTCAATGCATCCAGAGGAAAACTAATTTAAGAGATTCAGTAATTATAAAGATAGGAGAGGCTCATAGAGGCATCTAACTGATGACATTTCTGAAGTCCTATAAACACCCATGGAAACACTCTTATATCTCAGAGTTTATCCAGCACAGTTTAGACTGCAATGAAAGGAGATTAAATTGAATTGCATTATTTTTCTTTTGACCAAGCAGTCAGGAACAGTTACTGCAGCTCAGCACAATAACCCGAGTGAGGATCTGTACAGCACAGCCGCATCACAGGTGGTATAAATCAGCACACTGGAACAAATCTCACATCAACAGGGCCACACCAGCTCAAGGCAGCTGAAAATCCAACCTCCAGCCTGCATATCTGGACCTAACCTTCAGTCCCACAAACATCCCCAGGTTGCTAACCTCCCTGGGCAGAGTGACTTCCAGGTAGCTCAGCAGCAGCTTCTCTTTCAGATCCCTCAGACTATGTGTGCAAACACAACTCATGTGAAATAACTGAAGTTCGGATGCCGGAGAGGGGCTTTCCATCAGGGACTGTAGCAACAGGACAAGGGGTAATAGGTTCAAACTTAAACGGGGGAAGTTTAGATTGGATACAGGAGGAAGTTCTTTACTGTGAGTGATGAAGCACTGAAATGGGTTTGCCCAAGGAAGTTGTGAATGCTCCATTCCTGGCAGTGTTCAAGGTCATGTTGGACAGTGCCTTCACTGACATGGCTTATTGTGAAGTGTCCCTGGGGCTGGAACTGGATGATCTTAAGGCTCTTTCCAAGCCAAACCATTCTGTGATGCTGGGACAAGTTACAACCGACATCTAAGCCACATAAATCTCACCAGCAGTTCATAAAACAGCAAATTCTGGGGCCAGCTATGAAAAGCTGTCTCAGTTCAGATTGTCATTGTGCCATTTGATACCAAATAAACAGTGTTTCACTGAAATAGACAATTTACATAGCACTTCTGCAAGAAAAGGGAGAAGGTAACAGCATCTCTCCACCTCCCTGGCTTTCCTGCTGGAAAATTATTCATTTGCAGCTTATCAACTAATTATACATGTGCCTTGGTATTTGAAGACGTATGAGCATACTTTGTTTAATGGCTGCTAATTACACAGGCCTCCTCTGATCCTTCTGCTCTCACAGGAAGGCTTTTCTGTTTTCATTCTCACGCTGTCAACTCTGGAGGTTAAAGATCTCTGGACAGCTGTTTATCTTGTTGCACACAGAAAGCAGGCTTATACTTCATGTCATGATAAAGGCTTCTGTAATAATTCACTGTTAATGCTACATATTAATTCATTCAGAGTCAAAAGCTGACCTCAGTTTCTTCAGAGTGTGTGCGAAAATGGCTTTTATTTTCATGCATAGGTTAAAAATCACCAAGTACACAAAAGGCAATATGAAGACCGAGCCACTGTTACTTTTTCTCTGTGAAGAGGTAAATACATAGGCCTTGCACTTCAGTTCAACATCTACATAACCTCCTGCTGCAGTTGTCAACCTACTTATGCAGCACCACTGGGATGTCCCTGTGAGACAGGGTGTGAGACTCAAAGCATGTCAATGTGACAGAAACATACAGATAAGGTAAGATTCAAAGAATTCTTCTTGACATAGCCCATTGAATAGCACAGCTGGAGGGAATGAAACTTAAGGCAAGAATGTTGCCAGAGAGGAGAAATATTGAAAACAGAGTTATGGAGAACAGGTTTTGAATTTGTTGCCATCAGTGTTTGCAAAGGAAACCGCAGCCTTAGGATTATGCTGGGATAATTGAGTACCAGATTTAAGTGTGGCCCGTTTCATCATGGGAACTCTCAGAAAAGATGAGGTGAATCAGCAAGTGGCATGGAGGCAGCACAGACAAATTAAGGTTCTTTAAACTCCTGAATGAGCATCATTGCTCCAGAAGTTTTCAAATCCTGCCAGTCATTCCTCTAATTTACGGGCACTTTCTTTCTGAAATAAGGGATTTATACGAGTTTAGAAGGCTAATTTACTCCATTAGTTGACACCCTGTATCTCCTGAGTTTACTTCTGCCGATGAGCTCTCTCCCAGATGTTACTAAACAACCTTTAAAGTTTCAGGCTTCCAAAGACTAGAAAGAGGTATTTAAACAGCTTTAAGAAGTGAGGACTTCAGAAGCTGATGTCCAAATCAAACTAATTTCTACGCTCTCTTCAGAGTTATACTGCTGAACATCTGTGACTTTGGTAATGGATTAACTCCAGAGCAGAGTAAGAGCTTGAACCTACCACTCTGATCCCAGGTGGTAGTCAAACCAACCTGCCTGAGTGGCAAGTGATCTGCTAAGCTCTTTATGATGGAAGCATTTCTTTCTCACTTGAGACAAATAAGCTTTTGGAAATCATTCCAAGCAAGACTGCAGCAGCATCTAATGTAATTAGTTAATACTTACAGCTGAAGAACTCAAAAAGGAAAGATAAAAGTGGCTTTCAAAAGTAGTTGGGTCAAAAATAGATAACGCACCCCAACTTTCCAGTGACTGAGTTTTGAAGCTGTTAGAATTCCTAACTTCAAGCTTCTCTATGCACCTGTGATTAATTTTTGCCACATGAAAAAAAGTTAAAACACTTACAAAAGCAACCCATTCTGGGTGCTGCATGACTCAGCATGAAATAGCGCTTGACCTATGAAAGATGATTCTTTTTGAAATTGTCCAAAATGAGCAAAACACTGAACTAAACGTTACGCTGTTTTAAAGGCACCGTAATAACCAGCCCTGGAACAATGTGTGTTTATGGCTTTAAATTGCGGCTAAAATTACAAAATACGCAAAATGTGTAAATGCCTAGAAACAGCATTTTATTAGACAGGGAGATCTGCAAATTCCGTTATATGGAGCAGAGACTGCAAAAAACTTCCCCCCTCACTTTCTGGCAAGTGACAAGTTGAAGCATCTCTAGCAAGGAATCAGAAAAAAGGAAACTCTGAATGTCAGCCTTCCAGGCCCGAGTCTGAACTGGGCTGTTAATCCCTTTCTATCTCTAGAAACATTTTGAAGACTGACCCACTGAAAAATGAAGCACAATACCAGCATTCAGCCTTAAGCACAAGGTGACAGCAGGCTTTTAAGCATCTCATCTATCCTATTTTAATGTATTTTCCCTCATTAGTAAGGTGTTCACCATGCCTCCCTTCATCACAGGTCCAGCATAATCACTTATTGTAGCTACCAAAGGAGGAAGCAGCAGATGTTTCTGCTCTAGTGATAAATATTATAGATGTTACATGAACACTCTTGGGTCTTATACATGCAAATATCTAGCTCATAGGTCCTGTGCTGGTGGATACTTATGGATATATCAAATGGTGCAGGCAGCTGTAGTTCCAATAAAAATTATTCTGCTTCTGCATTGTTTCCTTTATTTAACTATGCTTCTAACTGAAACTGTTTGCTTCCTTTCACATCCAACTTTATCTATTCCTGCTGCTAAACCAGTGGCAGTAGTCTTCATCCAAGACCAGCCAAGCTTCAAATGCACATTATTTGGGAAAGAAGCTGGCTCCATTTTCACTGAAAGCCAGAAGAAGCTCAATTGTAGACGCTGTGAAAGGAAGAAACAAATGAGAACTGATGTTGTTTCTTAAAGCCCAGAGCTGACCAGATAGCTGTGCTCTGGAGAAACAAGTAGAATCATTGACTCATTTAGGTTGGAAAAGACCTTTAAGATCACGAATCCAACCATAAACATAACACCAATTCCAGCACTAAACTATGCGTTGAAGTGCCATACCTACACGTCACCTCCAGGGATGGTGACCCCACCACTTCCCTATGCAGCCTGTTCCAGTGCTTGATAACCCTTTGGGTGAGGAATTTTTTCCTAATATCCCATCTCAACTTTCCTTAACACAACCTGAGGCCATTTTCTCTCATCCTATCACTTGTTGGTAGTATCAGAGGCCTCAAATTGAATAGTAACTATAGCCTTTGATACAGCACATTAAGGAGAGGGGAAGAAGGCATTCAAAGCAAAGATGCAATATGCCAGCATTAGTTTACCAGCTTTTATATTGGATCCCAATAATGAGTAGATATGTTTCACAGTAGTTCAGAGCTCACTGTGAAGAAAAAAAGCAATTTCTGGAATTGATTATACAGGATCCTGTTCTGCTTTCACTTACTTGGTCTGTAACTTTGGGGCTCTTCCATACTTAAAGTGATGTCATCAGAAATAAGGCCACAAAATAAAAAAAAAAGTAGGGAAAGCTGTATATGCATATATTCAATGAAATAACATGAAAAAAGGGAAGGAGTGCTGTACTTCATGGCAGCAGCAACTGCCTGAAACTCAGAAACAGGAGAAATATAAAGCCCTGTTCCAGATTTCTTCCTCTAGGGAAAATGGGGAAGAAGGGATCATCCAAAAAGAAGCAAATAGGCAAGTCTTTTCTGGGTGAACAGAAGAAATATCACCTTTCCTGGAGGATTTTGGTTACTCAAAACAGTGCAATAAAACACTGGCAGTCTAAGTTCTCTGTGGTAGTCACAAGTCTGTTTATTAAAGAAAATCCATGAAAACTGTAGGAAGCAGGTGGACATTTAGATTTAATTCCAATAAGGAGAAACTTAAGGACTGAAAGGTGAAAGACAATGCAGGTGGAAGTGATCATAAGACAGCAGAGGAAGGGAAGAGAGACCAGGAGAATGAGGACAATGGACTTTAAAAAAAAGGAGGAGGGGGGAGAAGCAGACTTTAGCACATTTAGAACTATGAAACACAGTCTCTTGAGAAGATAATCTAAGATAGAGAGGAATGCAGGAAACCTGGTAGTGCTCAAAGAGACAGTATCAAAAGAACAATAGCAGACTATCCCAGTACAGAGGAAAGATAGTGAACATAGCTTGAAACCAATACGGTCACATGAGGAGCACTTTAAAGACTGAACAATCAAAAACCAACTGTATAGAAAGAGGGAACAAGGACAGGCAACTAAGAAAGGCTATAAAAGAATGGCACAAACATGCAGAGATAAATCAGAAAGACTAAGGCATAAGATGAATTACGACTAACAAGGACATAAAGGCAAAAAAGAGGCTCTATAAATACATTAAAAATAAGAGGAAAGCAGAGGAAAGCAAAGAAAAGCAAACGGAGAAGAACAAGTCTGATGATGCCAAGAATGCAGTATTATCTCTGCTACAGCCTCCAGAAAAAAAAGCTTAGTTGTAACCCAATACTTAATATCATTTTAATAAGGAGACAAGAGAGCTGGCCAGAATAGGAAACAAGTTGAAGACGGTTCAGATGACTTAAGGCTTGCTTGGCCCAGGAACATAAAAACACAGTAAATTCAGATGTGAATGTGCCCTGTGACTGCACCAGCCAGCACCTGCTTTAAGTGATGCACATCTGTACCTGCAGAACAAGTGGGGGCAGGAGTATTGTATTGTTCCAGAAGCCGGTTAGTGTCTGACCTTGACATAGAGGCGGTGGTGACAGATGCAGGATATTTCTAGAGAAGGGATGAAATCTATCCCCAGTACAAAATTCAGCATCTTTAAAAGATAATTTTTTTTTTTTTCTTTTTGGCTAATTCCTTGAATCTGTTCAGCTGAGAAGTATGCAAAGGACATGGGTCAAGGCCCCACAGCTACCAGCTCTAAATGGGCAATGCCAGCTTCGCTCTGCCATCTTCCAAGAAGGCTGGCCCTGCAAGAAAATAGAAGCAAGAGTTCCTATAGTCAGAAAATTGACCCCTTGGTGTTGTGGGATGTGTTACCCAACAGTTTCTGCTGCTCAGTCAAGGCACTGACAACCTGTTATGCTCCAAGACCTTGTCATCTCTCTCCTGGCTGACCAGGGTGTGTCCCTGCCTACTGTCCTCCATATGGCACAGACCAGATGAAGCCTGTGCTCTCAGGACTCCAAGTTATAGCTGTCCTCTATTAATAACACATTCTTTCTGCAGCACAAAGTGACTCCACAGCATTTTCTGGTAAGGGAAATTATAGCTTGGCATCTGTTCTTTTCACTGCCAGAACCAGATTGCTCATCTTATTATATCTTCAAAATTGCTCAAGACCTGCAAGGAGAAAATTGATTTTCAATATGGCCTTTTTTTGTTTTAATAGGCACACTTAAGATCATTAAAAGCCCCATGCCAGTTCCAAACACACCACAGCTCTTTCTCAGGGACAGACACCATGAGGGCATTAGGAAATACAACTGAGGAGCTTCAGAATACTACATCCCAGCACTGACACCAAGAAGATATGCTGGATCATGAAGCTCTGAGCAATGCTACCCCATTTCAGCTCAGCTAGGAATGAGTTTCCTACTTAACCCCAGGTGGTGAGCAAGCACAGCAGAGAACATCCTCATACCACAAAAAGAGGTATGCAACTATTCTGCTGCAATCTCTCCATTTACAGGGAAACTAAACTTCCCAAAGCCTTGATTCCCAACTGATCCAACACAGTACCGGAGACACTAAGCACCCTTCACACTTTTTAAAATATGGCACAATGGCACAGGTTCAAAAGAGGAAGCACCCTGACAGCTAAGATTGGTATTCCTACTATCACCCACGTTAAGGGGTGGTAGGGCCACACAGCCGGGAAGAGATATATATCTGCATTCAACTGTGCTCTTTGCTGAACAGGCGTTATGTTAAATCAATAGAGAAGATCATTCCTGACTTTCATCCTGTTGCCACACCTTGCCAGCAAGATGAAGTTGCCTGCTGGCTACAACATGGCTTTCTGAAGCCTCACACTGTGAAACAGCAGTAGAAATAAAGCTGTAAGAGGTAAGGATCTGTGGAAAATAGCATACCCTTGCAGGTAACGTGCCTTCTACAAAAAAACCTCACAAAGCAAGTGAATGTCTCCAATCCTAAAAGTCTTTTTTATAGAGCAGTCCAGCTGTTTTGTTTGCCAAATGGCAGCCAGAGGACAGGTATTATTAATAAATAGCTGTTATCCATATGGTACTCGTACCATTTACTTGCATCTCATGTACTATTACTCCTGCATCACAAACCTGCAGAGGTTGCAGACACAGCCTATAGCTAGCAGAAGCATTTCCAAGAGGCAGCACCTGCACGCAGACCCAGGAGCTGTAGATAAGCTCAGAACAGTGTTCAGGTCCAGCATACATTATCAGCCTTTAGTCACTGCTGAAAGAACCAGAATACAAAAGCCAGGAGAAGGAAAATAATCTGACTTTAAGTCAAACTGTCTCTCTTCCCCTAGGCTTACAGTTCTGATTTATACTCTTTACATGTCCCCTTTCCCCTTCAGTCAGGCCTTAGCAGAATCCAGAAGACAGCCACAAATCTGCTATGTGGTTCCAAAAGAAAATATTAACCCCAAAATTGATATATTCACATCACTGAGGAACTGAAATCAATAAACCTGCTTAGAGGGACCCTTTCTGTTATCTCCCCTCATCCCCCAGTTCAGCAGGTCCATCCAGCTTGGTGACAGCCCTGATTAATAATGTGGCATCCTAGATGATCTTCAGCACCTGAGCACAGAGAGCTTTCCTCCCTGTGGTCAAGCATCACAGCAGCAGCACAGAGGATGCTTTCACTTCCAAAGGCAGGGAATGAACAGCTCAGAAAAGCAGATGGGTCAAGGTGAGCAGCACTTTAGCCTGTGGAGATGCAGTCCTATTCAATTGGCACATTGCGCAGCTTAGCTAGTTAATGTTGCTGTGCTGGTTTGATACATAAATCATGCATTAGCACCTTTGTTCTGTCTGCAGGGCACACATAACTAACTGGCATGGTACAGAATTTGCTTTGGCTCAATAGCAGAACTGTTATTCTCAGGGCATTCATTAAGTGGAAGTGGCCAAGGGAAACAGCCACAGCACAGTGGATATTTCCCTTCTAATTGCCAGCAAATATCTGTCGAAAGCCTTCCTATTTTTTTTCCTGTTTTAGCAGCTGGAGGAAGGACTGCATGTGGACAATGAATAACCGGAATTTCACAACCTTTCAAGATTTATTAAATTAACTTTTTCCATTCCTCACCTGGACTTGTTTCCTCAGTTTCCCTTCCAGTTACTTGGCCACTCACAGCCGGGACTTTGTACCATTCCCCTCTAAGTGACTCTAGTCATTAATTTTTTTTTTCCAGAAGACATTATTATTTTTCTTATCTTCCAGTATTAATACATCACTCCATCAATTTCATCTCCTTACATCACTGTTCTTCACTGGCTAAAATCACCACCTCTTTTAACAGACACCAGGACCTGCACTAGTCTTCATGTGGGCAATCACATCGCTTCCCATACATGCATAAATCCGGTATTGCGCTGAATAAGCTAGGGTGCGGTCTGCCCAGATCTCTTTTCAGCATTAATATTTGTGCTCTATATGCCAGTGAACTAACACTTAGCCTGAGCTATAGACAGAATGTCAGTGGTCCTATTCCACTGCTATTTACTTCTGGTAATTTTGCAGCTGGGTAATAGTGATCAGAATGTGTAAGGAGTGAAATAATAAAAGGTAAAATATAAGGGAAGTCATAGGAGCTACAGCTTTGAGTGGCATTTTCCAAAGTTGTGCTGGCCAAGTTAAATGCAATGTGCTAAGAAGCTCCAAGTGAACACACAAGCGGTTTGAGAAGAGAAACCATTGAAAATAAGACTAAGGTTGAGTTCAGGCACACAGAAAATATTGGGACAACTCCAGCCAAGGCTCAACCTATGTAACCCCACACAAGGTTAGAGGGACTGAAGATGCTCAGAAGTTCACAGGGGCCAGGTCTAAAGACTCTGAAAAGGAATCATGAAATCCAGAGATCACCTCTATCAACTGAGCAAGTTTTCATTGAATGCCCTGAGAACTCCACCGTATAAACCTGAACAAACCTACCAAAACGCACCAACCTACGATGATTAAAATTGTTTTAAAAAGTCACATTTTGATTGCAGGAAGGTAATGTGAAGACAGTCTTCGAATCTGAATTAGGATGAGTCATGCATATTTTATTTCCTTCTTCAAATGCAAATGCATGTCTAATGTATTTAAAGTTTCTTCTACTGCCAGACTGTTTACCAGCAGATGTACAAAGGGAAAGGGATGGCAAGGGAACTACAGGGAGACAGTTTTCTCAGCACTTGAAGTCCTGAGCATAGCAGCACAGTAGATGTAATGATGACCCATACACCCCAAATGGCACAGAGAGAGGCAAAGTGAAGGGTTAACAGTCAAGGATGTCCTCCATTATCAGAGGGATGAAATGACATAGGTGTGAGACCCAGCTTTGCATCTTGCTGCGTTTACCTTCAACCACTTTGATGTTCTGTCAGTGCTGGACAGGTTCTGATGTTCTAAGTATCTTCAGCATCCTCAAGTTTTCTCCAGTGCATGGGAAGCATTTTCCAAGCACAAAGAATACCAAAACACAGCCATTGTGCCCTTCCTTTTTCCATGATCTTGTGCTTGATTCCTAGGTAGGATATTTGGGAACTTAAGCAGCACAGGAAGCCTGATAGATGGAAAATACATGGGGAAGGAAGAATTATATTCACAAAGCTTCCTGCCTGCTTTGCATCACCAGATAGCCCAAACCCATGAGATCTGATGTGAAAACAATGCCTGTCTATTTGTGCCTTCAAAAAGCCCCAAACATACATGCAGAAAGAGCAGGCTGGCACAACCCAGCCAATAGATGTAGGAGTGACAATGAATTAATATAGCTTTGTAAGAATAGCTTGCTTTGGGCCAGGTCTGGGGATAATAACCTGAGAGACAGAAACAACTCACAGCCTTATAGGGAAAGCAGAGGACAAGTTTCAGTTTGGCACTTTGAGTCCCACACCCATTATATCTCCTACAACACCAAGGTTTTCTCATGGTCAAAGAGTAGCACTACTCCTTTCGCCTAGTCTTATTGCTAATGACTAGAACCTGCTGCTCACAGAGCAGTAGCCATGAGATGGAAGGAAACCAAAGGAATAGTTAGGTCATTAACCCATCAAGTTGATCCAATTAAGCTTCTGATGACAGAAGATTAGTCCTTGGAGCATATTTCTTGTTGTATCCAGTTTACTTTTTAAACAACCCCAACAACAGAGTGTCTATCATTTCCCTTGAAGAGATGACCCGCAACTCATTGAAGATCTCTCACTATGATAATTTCAATTCTTTCCAGCCTAAAGTTTCTCAATTTTATGTTACTGCTTTCAGCAATCTTTTGTGGTCTGCTTTGTAGGGCATTCCTCAGTACACATTCTGCATGTGCATACTGATCCTTCCTTGTCTTTTAGTTTTGTAAATTATATTCAGCATTTTCAGCCTTTCCAAATACATTTTGCAGACCTTTTAGATTTAGGGAAAAGCAGTAGCTTTTTTGGGGGGATGGTTTTTTCCCCATTAACTTCCCCCACACTTGTCTCTCTTTTCTTGTCCCACTGTACTTGAAAAGCTCAAACTGGCACACTGATCTGCTGAAAGAAATAGGACAAAGACACAGAAGACTACAGAATGATGTCAAGTGCACCAAATTCTTTCCAGAAGGGAAAAGATAAACAGACATTTTTCTTCTCCTGTGGATGGGAGATTGGATGGTTGTTCACTCCTCTGATGACAAGACTTGTGCTTTGAAAACACATGTGCCTGCCAAACAAAAGGCTCAGGATAACCTCTGATACAGAGGAAAAAAGGCAAGCACGAGCACAGAAAAAATACATTCAGGAAAGTATGTTCCATATTGACATCAGTACTTCAACCAGCCACAGCAGAGGTTTGGATATCAAATCACCGCTCCTGTCTCTGGGAGGTCTTAAAATCCCCATATGCTGAAATAAAGACCAGATGCATTAAATCACTTGTGGGACAGCCGATGGCAGTCACTGCCTGGGCTGCCCTTTGCTAGATGCCAAAAAGCACAGCCAAAGACTGGCTATATGCTGGAGAAATCAGTGGAGACAGAGTCCCTTCCAATGTGAGGGCTGGCAATCAGAGAGGGACTGAAGAGAGGGATCATACAACACAAAGCCCCAAAATGGAATAAACATTTCTTACAAGATATTCTTGCTTGAATGAGATATAAAGAGTAATACCTTAGCACAGCATCAAATAGAGTTGGTGCCTGTAACTACAGGCAGGAGTGCCACAGAGAGCACAGCACAATGCTGAGTATCCCCAGGCAGAGATTCCTAGAAGAGCCAGTTCTTCACAAGCCAATTGCCTACTCACCCAAGTAGAAGTACTGCAAAACACATTTATAGATTACTCCAGCCCTGCTGAAGCAAGAAGCTTGTGCAGATTTAGATCTGATGAACGTCTGGCCAGGAGAGCACAGACCCACTGACTTCAGAGGAAGTGGTATGCACCAGTCAGAGCACATATGGGCAAGGATGAGCAGGAGAAGGGGCTCATGCTGCTGTGTCTGTCCACTGCAGGCCACTTTGTTCAGCTGGAGGGGAAAAGAAAACAGGATTGGAGAGTCACTGGAAAGTTCAGAGGTGATTCAGCCTTAAGTAGCATCCTCCTCCTCTGCTCCTAGTTTAACAGAACTTCAGCATCACGAGCAACAAGAAATCTGTTCATGACTACACCAGTTCTCTCTCTTCCTTCAGTGGAGGGATGAGATCTCATTAATGCATTTTTACATTACACCATCATAATCTCTCTTGACTTTCAATGGCTTTGAGCTACAAGCACACACCTTGAAGAGCTGAGCTTTTGCATGCCTGATAAACTCAACTTTAAACTGATTATTGAAATACCCAAGCTGTTCATGCAATGACTGCCAGCTGAAGCTGCACTCTCCTCCCTGCTTAATCTTCACTTACAGCATCAGAATTCATTTGTTTTTTCCCACTGCACTCCCTGTTCCCAATTGTGCATTCCCAAGCCCTCGCACACACCCCTCTTCCCACCTCCACTGAGCACACTGCTTACAAGTTTTCTGGAAATGGCTCATTCAAGAAAGAGCTTATTTGTTTCAAGCAATAAACCAAAAAAAAACCCAAAAGGAACAACTCAATTACTGTTTACTTGAGGACAAAACCAGAGCATCTTTGACACCTTTGTGTGCAACAGAAGGCGAATTTTATATTTAATTCTTCTTTACTTCCTCTTCTGGATTCCTGAACAACAGTAAGTAGCAATCAGATCTCTACTCTGCCAGAAGTAATTGCATTTTAGAAGTAAGCTGTCCCAGCAAAAGTTTTCAGTAGAAAGCATAAACATCAAGTTGCAGCTACCATGCCCAGCAAGGGGGATGAAGCTATTTCACCACCACTTATGGCTTCAAGCAATGCATAGACTTACCTGAGCAAGAAACACATCTCTGCCATGCCAGACAAGACCTTCCTCTGAGTTGCCTCCAGCTCCTTTTGTTCTCACCTCAACCAAGAAGCAGAGGGAAGAGGAACTGTGAGCTCTCAAGCCCAGAAGCATCCTCCACATTGTTAACCCCTTGCTCCTCCTCCACATTGCAAATATGAAGGATCTTTTCCTTTGCAGCTGATTCCACTCTCTCCTGAGGGCCAGGGAAGCAAAGGCAGACAGCTGTAGCCTTTCTGCAGAAAAGGGCATTTGCCTCTTTCTTGCCAGCTGAGGGACAATGCCCAGCCCCCTGAGGAAGGCAGATATCATCCACTCTGCTTGACATTTGCACAGCGCTTTGGAAGACAGCTATGTAAATGTAAGACAATGAGGGGATATTGTTCAAATCCTGTAAACCTATTTGAAGCCAAGAGGGTAATGTCAGTTTACACCATCCAAGTATCTAGGCCTGTGTAATTAACAATTAGAGATGAAGCACAGGGGCTGTAAGCAATAAAGTCAGGTTTACTCGGGTCTATGGCCAGCACTTAAGCACAGTTTTACTGAGCAGTTTTAATGAAAAATGGAATTTTCTCAGAAGAGAACAAAATTTAAACCAGTTGAAAGGATCATCTGACATCACATTTGTCATTGCAATGACTGGAAAATTATCCAATCCATCGAACAGCACATATGATCTTTCCAGGTGGGTCAGAAAAAGCCTAAGGCACAGAACAGCAGGTACTGTAGAGGTCAAACAGCACTATGCCATGGGCACTGAGGCCAGCAGAAGCTGTGAACACACATGGGTTTGAGAACACCACTTGGCAAAGTGGCATTTTCTACCTCTTTTCTACTGAAGCCTGGGAACACTAACACTGCAACGCTCCCCTGCCTTCCCTGTCCTAGTTAAAAGATTTAGCAGAGGTGATTTACTCAGCCCCCGTGTGCAATACAATCAGATTGCTTAGAAGCACCCCAAGTCCTCAATTCCAACTATTGTATCTCATGCTTTTGCCTCACAGATCAAAAAGCTTCTTTCACACATTTCCTCTGTGCAACAAGATCCATTGCCCTAAGATGTTTGCCTTATTAATAAATACTGCAACAATACCCTGAAAGTCACAGGTAAAAAGTGCTGGCGTTCCACAGGGCAATGTGTGCGAAATATCCCAGCACTTTTGTCCAGGGCTTTCCATGCAGCTCCATGTTTAATGAGTCCATCATCAGGTTTAATGACCTGCCAGAGCTTTAGAAACACTCTGCCCTCCTCATCAATGATTCACATGCAGTCTTAAACTGCACACAGATTAAAGAGGCTGCTGCTCTCCCACCTCGCTTCAACCCAAAGTGGTTTTAAATATTTCATCTCACCCCAGAATTCTTCTGTACACATCCCAAAGGTGCTCTGAGAAGCTCTTGATGGGAGTTTGGCTCTACCTGGCAGAGGGCCTGCTGGCACCACAAGAAAGCTGTCGCTGCCAGGCCTGCCCACATCCATTATTTACTTTCTTTAATGAGTCCTGCATGACCCTGGCTGTGAAGGGTGGGGACAGGGTTTTCTGAAGTGGTTGGTGCTTTCTGTTTATGGAAAGCAGATGGAAGCTTCTACTGCAGGGGCAGAACAGAGAAGTACCTGATCCACAATTACCTGATCAGCAGAAGCCTTCCTTTAGCTTCAAGAGAAGCAGAGCCACGACTCCGTTTTCCTGTCAGCTCTGGTGGGATTTAAAGAAACGTAGGCAGCAGCTTGCCTTTCCCAGATGAGCTCATCTCCAGGATGATCAGTCTTTTAGGATACCCAGAACACTTTCTAGCTCTTACTGCAAAGTAACTCTGATGTGAGAGATCTCACAGTCCAGAGAGCCATAGAGGCTTCACTCCCTGCACGAAGCAAGACTATGCCCAGTGATATTGTCTTCATGCACACATTTCTGGTCCCTAATAAAGGATATCAAAGTAGACCAGGGGAGAGAGAAAGAGACCTAAAGCCACACCTCAGCTTTGTCACCAATGGCAGGATGCTGCTGATACTAGTCTAAGCCATCACTTTACCATCTCTCAGATGGGAATGCTACCAGCAGATCTTGCTGTCCAAGGCATTTTGGAAATTACAAATCCCTTGTACAGTACATGCTGGTACATTACCAGGAACAGCCGTATTTATGAGACATGTAGCCATGCATGCCATACACTTCTGGCAGACAGAGGTCTGCCCAACATGCTGGATTTTCTTATAGGTTCAAGTTCTCCACAATTACTCTAGGCAGATTCCTATAACTTAATATTGTTTTCCCAAGAATTCCTATATATATATAGTATATATGCTAAATAAACAAAGAAATCATTAAAAAAGATCAGGAAACATAATAGTGAGAGAATCACTTATAAAGCACATCATACACCGTTTCACCTATTTGTTTTACTCTGCTCTTACCCTCCTTCCACAGGCAGTGCACAACAGCTTACCTGCTGGCACTCGTGGGTAGTGTTCCCCAAGCACTCATACTTGACAGGTCACTAATTTCATGGGAAATCCATTTCCCAGCAACTTGGCTATCTCAGAGACACAAATGACATTCTCTAGATAAATAATTTACAGGTTTTGGTTGGCAAATCATTTTCTAGGTTAGTCAATCAGCTCTGAACACAGACAGAGAAGGACAAATCCAGGGAAAAAGCCATGCAGAAAGACAAGTGCACACATGCACAAACAATTTCTATACTAGCTCCTTCAACAGATCTGGATTTCTGCCCTCTTTTTGGCTTGTTTCTCACCCAGAGGCCTTGGAACAGGCAGGGAGCAGCTTGAAGCCACCTGAACACCTGTGCCCACATCTTTGCTTTCATTTACAGATCTCACAGCCTGTAGGAAGTGACAACCAGCCTGCATTTCTTCAGTATTTTACAGAAGAAATGCGTTGGCAGTGGAAAGTGTCTGCAGAAAGCATGAGCAAGCAACCCCTGTCCTCACAACAGGAGTACAAGACAGCCTTAGTACATGACATCCATCCACCATGTCCAATAAAGACAATGTCAGTTTCCATGCCCATTCAACCCCAGGGGGTTTGGAAAGGAGACATTCATCACAAGGAGTTGAGCTGGGATCACATAGGTTGCAAAGAGGCATTAAACCACAATGACTTTAGGATAGCCATGACACAGAACAGCCTGCACCCACAGAGCTCCCTTTACAGCACCCATCCGAGGTGAGGACTGTGGGGCTCAGGGACCAGACAATTCCCCCTGCATTGTCAGGGACAACGCAGCTGGCAGCACTTGGTCATGTCGTTTCCTTGTCCTCATTTCTTCTCACACCCACTAATGGGAAATGAGGCAAAAACTCCTCAGTGTGTGAAAAGGGTCACATCAGTCCATGACAGATATGGCCAAGTCATGAAAAATTTTGTTTGTTGGTGTACTCAGAAAATGAAGCCTTGCTTTCTCCTTCATAATTCAGCCTTTCTTTTATTGAGTGATGAGCTCTGTGGGCCTGATAGTGTAGCCCTGCCTGAGAAAGGAGACAAAGATCCCTTTACTTAATGCAAAACCAAACAAAAGCAAGCAATAAAGCACTGTAAAAAATGAGCAGGTAAGTACTTGCATTTTATCTTCAGTCAATAACTTTTCAGCATGGCTGATCTCTGAAATCTGATTTTGTGTTGTACTGCAAATCCATACCCCCTGGGAAGTCTGCGTCCCTCTTGCTGAGCATTAGCTCTCACTTCATTTGTCCACACAATCTCTACACAGCTGTCATCTCAGCATCCAAGCAAGCTTAAACAAAAACATAATCTCTCTATAAAGAACACCTCTATACTCGAATAGCTGTTGCTCTCAGGTGTCCCATTCCACAAAATCCATCACCAAACCACTTTCGCCTTCCTCAGTGAAGGGAAGATGTTCAGAGAAGAGCTCTGTAGTGCTTCATGGGCTCAATTTACTGTGGCTCATTACCTCTCCCTGTCTCACTCTAGTCTTTTCAGGGGGTGAGAGGGCCATAGTATGGGTCCTTGGCCAAAGGCACTGCAGCAGCTACAGAAGGAATCACTGTACATCCTCACTATACAACAAAGCCATAACGCTAGGATGTGGCAAGAGCGAGCTTGCAGTTGCGTGATAAATAACAAGAGCTTGAGGTGGATGCAGGAACCAGATGATGGGGCAATAAAGTACCCACTGACATAATGTCAATTCACGTTCTTTTTCTTTCATATCTGTTCCTGCCTAGTGACTCAGGACATTCAATAAAAGTGAACTGATCAATGCAGTTCAGCTGCTGCTCAAGATGCATCTATAAAATATTGTTACCCCATTACCTTCTGTTACCTCCAGCTATCGCATTATGATTGCTGTATGGTAAATGTCCACATTTCTGTATAACCCCTGTCAAGAAATCCTTGTCGTTTAACCACAGCAGCAAACGTTACACCAAAGGGAAAGATGCAGGTACTGAGGCTGTTTCCAGACTGCCTTCCACCTAGCTGTTTCCAGTACTGCTCAGCCAGACAGCCATCAACACAACCCTCCCAAGGGGTTCTCACTGGAGTAACAGTGCTAAAGCCTGAGCACCAACTGAACTGCCAGTGGCATCAGGACTCCTAAAGAAAAGAGATGTCAGGTACCCACTGTTGTTATTCAAAACCTCGTGCACTCAGTTTGAGCCATATGAAAATCATGCTTAACAAATCATGAGGATCAAAGGAGCACCTCCATCCCTAACAGAAGCAGGGTGACCTTGAAATTTTATCAGGGTGGATTTTATCCCAGGTTACATAAAGCCATTGCAATAGTCTTGAAGATGTGAAACTTGGGTATGAGAAGGCAATGGTGTTAGTTGATTACACTGAGGAGTTAAGGTTAGTGGAACCAGATCCAAGCCAGTGTGAATCATCACAGTTCCACTGGAGGGAACAGTTACATTATTTACTCTGGGTGAAAATGTGTTTCACTAAGTTGAACAGAACAAGAAAGGGCTATAAACAGAATCAGAGTTATAAAACAGTAAAACACAGTTTTCTGTCCTTAAAGTAAATCTCTCCCCTACACTGGATTTCAAATCCAAGGGCCATGTCAGGTGAAAGGCAAAGCCTGCCATTTGCTGACTTAAACAATAGAAAGGACATAGCGTGATGAAGCCTGTCAGATATAACTCACTTGTCAGATCAGGAATGATGCCCAACCTCCACAGTCACCTGGGCATCAGGTGCCAGCCTCCACAGTCACCTCAGCACATCACTGAAGTCCTTTCTAGAGGGGCAAAGCCAGCCTCAAGGACTGCAGCAAGGTTTGGGATTTCAGAGGCCTGGGCTCCACTCTTACTTCTACTACAGCTACTCCTCAGCGAGGTTTTAGGCTGTGTCTTATCCAGTCAGGACTTGTACTCACACCGATAAATGTCTGTGGAAAAATCCTCAACTGATGTCCAGGGATTGATGCCCATGACATTGAGTGCTTCCCTCCTGGCCACCTCTCTCATCTTCCTGCTCTTCATTGCACCACTGGAAACCCCCTGTCCAGAGCTCTCTGCCACAGGGAACCAGGGTCAAGAGCAGACCCACAACTCCTTATTCCTCATACCCAGCTCTGCCGTACCCTGCTTTCTTCCACAGCCCAGGAGGGGAAAGCTTCTGGGAGCTCTGCTTTCTGAGCAAGCAGCATGCTGCAGGTGGTTTTGTGTGCTGCAGGGTGTTGTATAGATGAAGCAACACTGGCAGAGGTAATCTCTCATGTTAAATCATTTGGGCCTGGGGGGGGGAGAAGGGACAGGACACCACGCACAACAGACAAGCTTTTGAGCACATTAGCCCTTGTCACACCACTCCACCTACAAAAGGCTTAGACTATTCCAGCCATCACAGTATTGCTTCTACAACACAGCTGGTGGAGAACTACAGAAAGCGGACAAGTACTTTGATTTTACAGTGCCCTGTCATGTTAACAATTTACACTGACCTGAAATGCTGACCCTCAACATTCATCATTAACCCCGGAGACCAAGTAATGCACTTCCCACGTGTCCTACAGAGGGACAGGCTTCGCACATTAGGGCATTAAATCAGACATCCACTACTTCTATGACACTGTCATGGGACTCCATTGCTCTGGTTTCCCTGTCACAGGAGTTCGATTCACAGTACTGGGGTCCTCTGCTATGGCTGTCTAGCTGATCTGCATATTAATCCAATAACCCTTTACAATTGAGCAAGATGAGAAGGAGGGGAGGGGAGAATGAAAAAATGAAGCCCTCTGCAGATGTTGTCACCGCATATGGTCTCCCATATGGTTGTATGCCACCGTTGCTTCACTTTGTAGGATCTCTCTCTCTGAAGAGAGTAACTCCAGCCCCTTCCATACTGCAATCAAGAAACTGATTAAGAAACAGGTAACACTGCAGGCCACTTTGTCAGTGCTCACAGAAGTGCTGAACAGCCACCGCTAAATTACAGCTATCAATCTCCCAGACTGTACACAGACACATTAATTATTTCTCCCATTCCCCACAGAGGAAGATGCTTCCCATTTTCTTGACATAAGCCATGTGGATCACTTGCCCATCTGGCTTACCTATGTTGTCATAATGGTATCTTTCCTCAGATGTCATCTTTCAGTTTCTAATAGGCTCCACAGGGAAGCAATATTATTACTTAGCATTTCTAAAGGATGTGTCTCTAATCCTCCAAAATTTGTTAATTCACCCTGAAATTACTGTATTGTGTCAGGATGTACTATTTGCCCAGATACGCAGGGTGTGTGTAAGACCAGGGGTTTGGTGGCAGTTACATGAATTCCCAAACCTCACAGTGATTACCAGTGGCAAAACAGACACCAGAGCAGAGATTCTAAAGTTGGTTTTCACACCAGTAGGTAAAGATAAAGAATGAGATGCAGCAGTCCATGACCTGTTTGTTTAAGAAAAATGAAGTCCTCAAGAGCAAAATGGCATGGCTTCAGCTATAGTCAAGTCCAAGGAAGATGCTGTTTCTTTAACAATCATGCAGGACATCTATGGAATCCTGGCAAGTGAGGAGCAGCAGCACAGCATGAAGCCACAACACTGGCAGGGCCACCAGCAACAGCTTGCCAGACTTCCCAAGATCTGGCAACCGCTCTGCAGACACAGAAAGCTCCAAGGCTTCTGCATGGGGAGAAAGCCTCTCAGCATGAATTTCATCAACAAAACTGGAGGTCTCTGACTAGCAGAAAAAGGAGCTGGTTCAGGGGATTTCCATTTCAAGTTCACACCTGGTCCATAACTCTTAAGGGAAAGATAGCTGTAGATGTGACATTAGAGCAATTCTACAAACCACCTCTCCTAAGCATCAGTTTCTCCAGGCAAAGAAGAATGGGCAATTTTTACAGCAGTTCCTTTTTTATGACTCACTCCATCTCATTATACCAATAAGATCCTGTCTCTCCAGGGTGTTTTTCTCCAGTGATTAAAGCTGTGAGCCTTCGACCTTGTGCCTTATCAACACTACACAACACACACTATAACCACCTAGAAACTTGCTGCGTTTCATCCCTTATTGCTTAATAAACTTGCCAGCAGACCTGTAGCAACAGAATAATGAAGCTAAGTAGCTTCATTCAGCTCAGTAAATCTGGGAGCAGGGCCTGTTAAAAATAAATAAAATTAAATTAAAAAACCAACAAACTAATTGCAGAAACGTGTTTTGAAGAGATCCTGTCAGTTCAGCCAGAGTTCACAAACCACTCACTCCTATCTCAGCTGCTGAGAGGAGCAGCAGCGTGACAGAAGATGAGGGTAGGGAGTTGCATAAAGCTGGAAGAAGAGCAAGAAGAGATGCCGGAACAGATCCACACACAATTTGCACCTCAGGAAGATGCTGTAGGGGCTGCAGACAGCACTGTCTTTGAAAGCATGAAGTGCCCAGGAAAGGAAGAGATGTTGCTCAAATGTGCTTTGGCAGAGTGATGCGGAGAAGGCAGCCCAGCACCTGGCTTCTGAAGCTGCAAATTTAGTGAAGTTGCAGCCAGTTGACATTAATAACCTGCAGTTTACATTGTGCTAGTGCGGCAATTGGGCATTTGATGGCATGAAGCACAAGACAGGTTCTTTTCCAAGGCAAAGCATGGGCAGCGCAAAACAGTAATGTGCAGGGTAAGCACTGCATTTGCAGGAACGTCCAACACTCTGCTATGCTGAGTAGTCATAGAATCTAAGAATAGTTAGGGTTGGAAAGGACTTTAAGATCATCTAGTTCCTCCCCCCCTGCCATGGGCAGGGATGCTTCATACTACACCATGTTGCATACAGGTCCAGATCCTGACCAAGGTCCAGATCCTGACCAACATCCAGATCCAGATCAGGTCCAGATGCCTGACCGAGCTGCTCAAGGTATGGCTTCTTCTCACTACTGCCTATGTACGGAGCCTGGGATGACTGCATTTCCACTTCTGAATGCCTTGTTTGGGTCTTATGCCCGGGCCCACAGAACATCTGGTCTGCAAGATCACACACAGGCATTCCACAGGGCACATGACTACCTGTCACGTACTGAGCAGTCCCAGACTGTTAGCGTGCAATACTAAAAGCCATAGAAATGTATTCAGCCCCCATCAGACAGTAAGGGAAAGCAAGAGCCATATTCACTCTCATATCCAACTGCCTACAACAGCAAGAAGCTCATTAGGGAAAAATGCCAAATCATCCCAGGATTACCTATGACTACACTAAACCTCTTCTGTACTGCTCCTTGACTCACTGTTTTACCAGCATATATTCTCTGCTTCATCCCTCCTCAGGCAATAGCATCTCACTGCAAGACCCTTATTTCTTCAGTGCTGCAGCCAGCAAGGGGAGTCAGAATCACTAACTTTTACTTCTCATAAAAGGGCCTTCTGACCAAAAAGCTTGTCAGGACCACAGGGAAGCATAAATGCAACAAGACCACCACATTGATTTTTATACAGTGATAGAATCAGGTCCAGAGGCTTCACCAATTCCAATAAAAAAACCAATGGTCTTCAGTATCCAGAGCCATATCACACGGCTCCAGTGATTCCCACCACCACCATCATCCCAAAGCACTTTCTCCAGCTCCTGAGACACTTGTAACTGAAGCTAGAGCTGGGTCTGGCTTACTGAGAGAAATTTCTGCTGCAGGTGTAAGCTGCTGCTGAGCCTTCCCACCAGGCTATGCAATACATCTCCCAGGTAGACAGGGAATGAGAAAAGGGAGTTCCATCACCACAGTGCACTTCACAGTAAGCACTACAATTTATAGCACATAAATACTGTATATATACAACAGCATTTTGCAGACATTATCATCTCAAAGGGTAGGTAGGAGGTGGGAATAACAGCTTGTAACCACTGTAACATAGACAGCTGCTTTCTTTGCCATGTCTAATGCTGTTTGGGGAGGTAAAATAGGTCTACCAGCAGTGCCTCTGCTTCTGCTAGCATACGCTGCAGCTCCACGTGGGGCTTCTGGTGAATAATTAGGTTAAAGGCAGCACAATCATGTAAACAATCTTGTAGAGTCTTTCTGGGAGAAATTTCATTCATAACTCCAAGTGCATCCAATCCCCAGAAAGGAGAAATGATGTTCTCATGCTGGGCTTTTGCACTCCATTTAACACAGACTGTCTGACCCAATCACTGTGGCTGAAAGTCAGTGGACAGGATTAATCTCTTGTAATGCCAGATGTCATAGTTAATAGCAGGTTTCAGCTGCACACAGGATTACATCAAAGTTCTCTGACACCAGAACAGTCAGTCCCAGTCTTCCTACACCTCCTCCTCTCTTCTCCCAACCTGATTATCAGACCTGCTCCCACCCTTGTCCTTGTGTCAGACCCCTCACAGAGCCAGTTCAGCTCACTAACCTGACAAAATGCTGCCTTTATTTTATCCTGGAGGAAAGCTTTTGGCCAGCCTTGTTTTCCTGCCAACTTAGTGAGTTGAATCACAGCAGCAGGAGCTGACCAGCAAAACCAAAAATCAAAGGTGACAGGAGCTGTACTACCAAAGCCATGCAAATGGAAAGTAAAAGCGTTCAGGATCAGGAAGACATGGGATCAGTTCAGCTGCATCTTGCATTAAAAGTGGAGCATCTCATTTTTGACAGATAGGTGGCCCCTTTCCTATAGCCCTCGGAATGTAAGAAATTATATTTTCACTGGTCTAGCTTATTCTATTTGCTGCATAGCTTGGCTTTATGGGCCAAAACAGTAGCATTTTCTTATCTGCCCTGAGGAAGTTTGGCAGGATGCAGCTAGGACATCTGTAATCACAGCAGCATGGGAGAAGACTTCCAAGGTGATCTTGTTTTAGAAGTAGAATCACACTGGACTTACACAACCTTAAAGAAAGCAATCTTACCCAGGATATTAGCATACAGATATTAGCATTTGTCAAAGCTTTTGCAAATTGGATGTAGTGGGATTAGCCCATACTGCATGGCTATTCCATACAAAGACACCCTGTGTTGTTCTGGAAGCACAAGATCACCAGATGCACTGCAGAGAGGTGACAAAACCAGATGACTTTATGCTCACCCTGTTCTTACATGTGTTTGCAGCTGGTGACTGCACAATGTCATCACAGATCCATGCTCTGACCCACCAGGTCTGTCTTTGTGTCTAGTCTAGACACTCAGCAGCCAGTGGCCATAAGCCCTACTTAACTCCTTCCTTCTGTTCTGCTTTGAGCTCTCAGAGCAAAGAAGTCTTTGCTTTTCCCTTTAGGGATGTCACACCAAGAGTCTTCCACATTGATGGTTTGCCTGAGCCGCAACATTGCCATGGTTACAGCCTCTTTCATGGACTCAGGGAGAGCAGCAGGATTCATGGAGCCAAACTCAGAGCTCACTTGAACTTCAAAGAGCCCCAACTGGAGATGAGCCAGCATCAGAAAGGAAAGGAATTGCTTCTCTCACCACGCAAAATGCCAAAAGAGACAGTCAGGAAACCCAGAATCACATCAGGGCTTTGATAAAGGTGAGCTCAATTACTCTCATTATGAGGCTTACTAAAATATCTAGCCATCATCAGAGCAGGCAGGCAGTTGCAATCCAGTCAATTCCTCCTTGAGGGCAAAGTCTGATTATTCTTTTAGAAGTGCAAACTCCCTCAAGCAGTTCTCTCATTTTGTTTCAGCCAGAAGTTGTGATGTTATAAAGGCACCACATGCCTGCTGGTATCTTTGCTTGCAGCAGCACTGAAAGAGGCTGCAAGAGAAGCATGGGGTAGAGCTCAATCTGGGAGAAACAGCTTAACTGCATGAGCATCCATATCCCAAGTGTGACATGACACAATCACAGCACAAGCCTGCATGACCATGTACAAGAAAGGTAACCATGACCTGACTGCCCTTTTGGGTCATGCTTCCTTCTTATCGGCAGCCAGCTGCTGAGAAGGACCAACATCCTTGCATGGACATTTACCCGCTGTGGCTGGAAAGCAACATTCCAGGCGGCAGTGCAAAATGCTGCTGTAGCAGCACTGCAGTTCAAGGCCTCAAGAGATGCTTCCTGCCAGCCACAGGCCTATACACCAGGATATGGCTGGGGTCACCCTGTAAGTTCAAGAAACAATCCACAAGCTTCTGTACTTGCATTGGGATGGAAACCCCCTCCAACACCCAAACACAAGCTGATGTCTTCAGTCAGAGCCATTGGAAAATGTCTATAAAACAGCAGGAATCCACCACGCTCACTTCTGGAAGTTGCTGTCCACAGGGACTCCTTTTCCAGGTTTCTTCCAGCACAAGATGAACGGCCTCACCTCCTCACATTTCACCGGGCAATAGGCAGACTGAGCAGGCAGGAGAGCAAGGGAACACCCTTCCCTAGTGCCATATGCCTGACCTCTGCAGTGCTGCAGGTTTGTGATCAGCATTGCCCCTCTGAAACCTGCATGCCCCCACCAAGACAGTAGCAGTATAACAGCTTACAAGCTCAGAGAAAACACTTCTGCTGGCATGAATACCCCTGCTTCCCAGGAAATGAATGTATTTACAGCCCCAATTTAAACTGCTATAAGCACTATCTCTAAAAGCATATTTGCGTTATTATCATTACACTGCACAGCTAATTGCTATACAAACATTTGTGTTGCCCACATTCATTAGAAGCTGCTGCTGCCTCAGGGTGAACTTACTGAAAATCTGATGTGTTTTCCCAAGCCTGGAGATCTTAAAGGGGATGTGTCTATTTTTCATGCCAGAGAAACACTGCACACCGATCCAAAATTCCCCTCCACTGAAGTGGATCTAGAGCAACAGGTATCGTTTGCTTCTGAGGAAAAGCATATTGGGGCAAGATGAAATCCAGACTTCCCAGGCTGTAGTTTTGGACCAAGAAATGAAGCTACACTTACCTTCCCTCTTGTCAGCTCATTGTGGTTTGTTTAGATTTATCAACAGTCTTCCCTGCTCCCCTCTCTCCTTTCTTTTTTAATTAGGCCATTGAGGCCTTGTTTTCAGAAGCTGTCTGGATCCCAGCAGAAGCTTTAAAGTCTCTGGCATCAAATGGCAGGCAGTTTACTGTAGTTAATTATGGTAATTTTTGCTCAATAGTAGCTTGCCTCTAAAGAGTCAAAACGACTTACAAAAAGCCACAGCCCAAGGCACGAATTTCTAAGAACATTTTTTGCCACTTATGGTTTTATAAAGTTTAGTAGCAGAAAAGTAAAACCCAAAGGGAAAAAGAAAGAACTGACAAACAGAATAAGCTTTTGGGGTTTACACACCATCATGTGATATGCAACCAGACTATGTATGCACCTTTCATAGGCATCAGGCATCACTGTGCTGAGCAGCAGTACAGGGTCTGGGTCTTCTACAGTGGCCCAGTTTCCTACCTCAGCTCTCCTCTGCTATCAAGGTTGGTCTGAATTCCACAGCAGGACAGGCAGCCCTCCAGCCAACCCCAGAGCACAGAAGGCACAAAGGTATCCTGAAACCAGAGTCTAAGGATGCGGACCAGGAGGGTTGTCACGTACAGAGCATTGGTATCTGGCTGTCCCAAGTAGCGAACCTCACAGGGATGCTCACCTTTTTGGATGCAGAGCATTACGTGACACTGCATTCAGTCCCTGCAGCAGGCAGGCAGGACATCTCATGCAGCTAGCAACCAGCATGGCCACAAAAATAACAGAAAACCACTCCTAAACACCTCTATAGGAAGATTGTGCACAGCAACAGCGCTTTGAAATGTCCTGACTAAAGCAGCCCCTGCCTCTTAGCAAGAATTAAGCTTGTGAGTGAGACCCTACTGCAGGTTAAAAATGGTACACAACTGCCAACTTACACATCCATTCTTGGTTACCCCAAACAAGTCTCCCACACAGAGAGACTGGGCTTTGCCCCAGCCTCTCACTGGCAGCACTCTTACATGCTGCTGTGTCTCATTTGTGCAGCTGCTTTACCGAAACTTTCAACCCAAGCTTGTAACCCAGTATGAATCAAAACTAACACAACCATGGTGCTCACAGATATGATCCATTACAAAGAGGATGGAGTTAATTTAGGCAGACAGGCAAGCTTCTTGCACAAGGAAAAGACACTTCTTCACTCCCAAATCAGCAAGCCACATGGTGAGGAATTAAGTTACTTTTCCCGTGTCTAGGCAAACCATCACCAAGCTGCCTGCAGACTGCTCAGCCCTGAATGAGTTAAATATCTTGCTTCCTTAGCCCACTTTTTCTGTGGCAAATCAGGGATATTAACCTCTATCTGTTTTCCAGGATTTCCTTCTAGGTTCCCATGAAAAAATCTTTCCCTTTGAACAGAAGTTCACCACCTGGAGAGAAAAACAGAGGGAGAACTGACAGTCTGCCTTTGATTTCTATGGCTACGGAGTCTGCCCGGATAATCTGGGCCTTGCTTTCTTTTATGAAGGGTCTGAAATTGTGGTACATTTATCAATTACTGAAATATGCAGTCTTCAGGTCTGCTTTGCTACTGCAGTTTGTTTCATCTTCAGGTTCCTCGTTTAGGCAATTTAGCGTTTCATCTGGGAATCTGGAAACCACTTGGAGCAGTTTAATTCAAACTTTCAAATATTTATTACAAGATGGGTTCAGAAGTAGGCACAAGAATGTAAAATACAAGCTCAGAGCCTCCTGCATAAACCATCTCAGAACTGGAGGAAAGGAGAGGGGGAAAGAATTATCTGTATTTCTAATTAAATCAAAAGACAAGTATCTAAGCAATCACTATGGTCCTTTCCAGAAGTTATTCTCTGGATGTTGCAGCTGTTTGTTTGCCAAGTGGTTTGAACAGCTTAATCATTGTTTAGTGTAAAAGCAAGCAATTGATTTTTGAAGTTACACAGAGACATTGCACAGCATTGAGAAAATTGAGTTTTCAAGAACATCTTTTTTTAAATACAGTTTGCCTCCTTTCAGCAAAGTGGATCCGGGTCTCTGCCGACTTTCAAACAATGAAATTCTGGCTCTTAGCAGGATTCTTTATATGCAAACATGACTTGGTTCAGTTCAGCTATTGCTGGTGCTTTAGGTCAAACTGATTCCTCGCAAAAGTCAGATGAACATCAAAGCCCCCTCAAGTTCTATTCTGTAGAACTCTGGAATAAATATGAGGCTTGTTTCTCCTCTCACTACTCCCTCTATATAGATGCTATAGCCAATCTAGAGATCCATCAAACAAGATGGATGCAGTAGACAAGATTTTGGTATTTGGGACTCACAGCTCCATCAAAGCTCTTCAGCACACATGTGACTATGCACAAATAGAGTCATAGAATCATAGAATAGTTGGGTGGAAAAGGACCTCAAGATCATCTAGTTCTAACAACCCTGCCATGGGCAGGGACACCTCACACTAAACCATGCCACCCAAGGCTCTGTCCAACCTGACCTTAAATACTGCCAGGAATGGAGCATTCACAACATCCTTGGGCAACCCATTCCAGTGCCTCACCACCTTCACAGTAAAGAACTTCCTCCTTATATCCAACCTGAACTTCCCTTGTTCAAGTTTGAACCCATTACCCCTTGTCCTATCACTACAGTCCCTAATGAAGGGTCCCTCCCCAGCATCCTTATAAGCCCCCTTCAGA
>WYDI02010270.1:0-60259 GCA_009867235.2 Psittacus erithacus | reverse complement strand
TTTGTGTTATACCTTAGTTACTGGACTGTTCTTATCTCAACCCATGGGAGTTACATTCTTTCGATTCTCCTCCTCATTCCTATGGGAGCTGGGGGGAGGAAGGAGGGGTGTGAGAGAGGGCTGCGTGGCTGAGTTGCCAACTGGGCTTAAATCACGACACTGTAATACCTGAAATAGTCACTTCAGAGTGATCTGAGTGTCTCTACAGTGTACTCCAGCCATTCTTGTGACCATAGTGCTGAAGTACTTTATTTTTATCCATTGCACAAGTTTTGATTATTTGTTCAAACTGGTAGGGGGAAAAAAAATTCCAAACCACAGCCAAAACCCCTCATCCCTTTAATAATTCTTAGGTGCCCTAATTACCTCAAATGACATGATTCTTCCAGAAAACTTTTAGAATAGCTTTTAGAGCTCTGAACAGCATACAGCTGAAAGACAAATTTATAGGTAATAATTATTTTATACTTTTTAGAACTATGAAATGCCTCAAAAGATGCCACAAATCATTTTGGTATGGTGTGGGCTCACTTAGAATTCATGAGAAATGCAATCTAATATCTTTCAAGTAGGAAATTCTGGTGGTTTGCTTTTTCACTGGCATAATTTCAACCTGTAACTTCTCTTGTTCCAGCCTTGATCATTAGCCAACTTCTTCAGAGAACATTCGACATACTCAACCTCTCCCTTGTTTAAGAACCAAATCTAGTTTTAGTGTTTTATATCTTCAATTTTTCTATGTTATAGATGCATCTGTTCATTTAAGCTATAAGATTCTGCTGTTTTGGGTGCAATGTAATAACAGCCAGCCAGCAGTAGGTTTGTGTATAGAGAGAGATTTAAGTTCCTAATTACTGAGAGAGGAAATGTATGAAGAATATTTCTTGAATGCTGTTTTCATCCAAGAGATTTATAGGATTCCTTTCTACTAAGCCTTACAGTAGCCATTAATTACATGGTAAAGTGTTATTTTTTTCCTGTAAGATCAGAGAATCATAGAATAGTTAGGGTTGGAAAGGACCTTAAGATCATCCAGTTCCAACCCCCCTCCCATGGGCAGGGACATCTCCCACTAAACCATACCTCCCAAGGCTCTGTCCAACCTGGCCCTGAACATGGCCAGGGATGGAGCCTTCACAACTTCCCTGGGCAACCCATTCCAGTGCCTCTCCACCCTTACAGTAAAGAACTTACTCCTTATATCCAATCTAAACTTCCCCTGTTTAAATTTTAAAGATTCTTTTTTGCTCAACTTCCTAATGCTCAACCCCTGCCGTTTTCAACCTTCATGTAGTTCCAAGGTAATACGTGGAAAGAATATTGTGTGGGACAGTAGAATGAACCAGCATGATACATCACTGTTTTTCACCTAGTTTATTTTGGAATATTATTGCGGTTTAGTGATACTGTGTGTACCAGTCCATCGTTATCTTTCTTTTCATCCTGTTTCAAATGTGGTCATTCTCTGGGGTAGTATTTCTTTGCATTCTCTCTTTCCCCCCCCCTTTTTTTTTCCTTTCAAGTAAGGTTATTGTTTATGCATGAACTCAAACTGAGATGGGTGTCAGTTAAACAAAAACTGTCATGTAAACGTGGATATGCGTCGAAACAGATTGCGTATAGGAACATCAATAGTATAGAAAATTTATTGCACAATACAAGTAACACAAGGTTTTTCTCAAATATTTTGGTACTAATGCATGGTATTTATCCTACTGCTGAGATACAGAAAATAAAAATCTAAGGATCTTCTACTGCAGTATGTAATTCTTTTGTCCTTTTTAAAAAATCATTCTCAGGAGAAATGGGAAAAAAATAAGATAAACCCTGCTTTAATTCTGCACTTTGGGGGAAAAAAAAATCCCAACACAAAAACCGAAACCAAAAAACCCCAGAAAACCCTCAACACACTAAGTATGCGTAGAGCATTTTGAGCCTTATTATGTAACTTCCTTTCTATTTTTATTTCTCATAATTTGCTTGCATTTCATAAGGTGCTCTGGAATTCAGCCAGTAAAGAATGTAATCACATGCTTTGCTTTGAACACATGCAATGTCTTCTGCATACACTGTCTTTGAGACACATTTGAAAATTAATTCCACAGAGTCAATGCAAACCTGTGTAGTTGTTGCATGCGTGGTCACTTCATGCAGGCAGACAGCAAAGCCAGTACCACCAGTGACTGCACAGCCGGCACAAGCTGTCAGTCCCCTGGACACTTTGATCTCTCTCAGAAGTGCTCAAGTCACCAAGATTTTAATAATAAGTAAAAATAATGTTTGTTTGCCATGTGAAGAATCAGAATTTATGTAAGGCTTTACATTAGAACCAAGTATGTCTGGTCACAATGATTCCATAATACCTGCTAGTACAACTAAAATTTTCTGGAAAGAACAAGGAAAAAGCTCATAATATCATGTAAAACACTGAAATACATACAGTCAACATACTGGGATTTTAAAGTACCATGTCCTTGTAGGAAATTGTTATCAAGAAGTGGATATATGCTTCTTCTGAAGTTCAAAAATTTTCAAAGAAAGAACTATAGCTCAGAAACGGTGCTGGATTCCAGTATGAGACAAGACAAATTATTCCATATACATACTTAGACAAAATGCACAGACCAACCCAAAAGAGAAGTTACTCTTAAATTCAGGCCATGATTATCAAAGTACACGACAGGTTTAAAATACAGGTAGATTTTTTTTTTTTTTTATGATGGGAAAAGATTAAGCCAAAGTAGGAGAGTGAAATTACATCAGACTTAACTGAAACCACAAGCTTAAAGCAAATATACATTAATATGAAAAAGTTTCATAACAGATTGCATTTCTTAGACTTCCAAAGTATGATTCAGTTTAACAGAAAAGGTATTTTGAATAACTTCAATGTGAAAATTCACTTTAATTACTTGCTGGACTTATCATATATTCACCTGGAAGTGAAATACTTGAGATGAGTCAGATTGTGTATAATAGGACTTCAAATAGATATTTCAAGTCTGCATACAGGCCCTCAGTAAAAATAAGTCCTTGGTGGAAATAATGATCTTTATCTTTTTCATTAATGAAAGAAAAAATCTATTCCTATTCCATCTATTAAGTAATGAGAATGCAACATTTAGTTGTTCTTGCTACACATGATAAACAGTGCATTTGAAGTCAGATGATTGTGGTATTTTTCTGTTTGAGTCTAGAGGTTTTTGGGCTTTTTTTATCTTTTTCTTTTTTTTATCTTTTTCTTTTTTTTGTTTTAAGTTCAGTTACCTATCTGTCACTAAAACCACGTTTTCTATACACTTTAGGCCACCGTTTCTCAATTTTGAATCAGAAAAGCCTTTCTAGAACTACCTGCAGCACAGTTCATGAGAATCTTAAATGATTTGCTCAAAGCTTTTTACAAATAATGAGGTCTTAGTGATTTATTAACCACCTTCATGTAGCATGTCCTATGACAATTTGTTTTTTACAAGGAAAAGTATGTAAATCTAGCAGTCACTTCTTGGTTAAATGTACCAAGGGAGTTGACCGTATGTCATCTCATTGACTTCAGCAGGCTCATAACCACAACAGAAGCCAACACCTCCTATAAAAATTCATAAAGAAGAAAGGACTTAAGTTAACTAAAGTTCATTCTGAAACATTATAATTCCTTATGTTAGAAAAGATGCTTTTCAGAATGGCCATTTGCTGGCATATAGTTGGCACCAGAATTTGAGTTATGCTTTTGTTAACATACCACTAATGAAGAAGAATATAAAAGTTATGGGATAGCAACTCAGTCCTTTCAGAAAATTAGGACAAAAACAACAAACAAGCAAAAACTCCCCAGCACTTTGTTGAAATTGATAAAGCAGATATGTCAGAGGTAAAAAGATGCTGAGTTACAATCAGTATTTTATTCATGACAGACTGGAAATGTTTTTACTCTCTCCCCCTCCTCATCCCTTCCTCCCCTACTCCCTCTGTCCCTCCTGCTCTGCAATCTGTTCAGTAGAACCATGGTTTGGAGAGCATTTAAAAGCAATTTCTAAAATAATAATCGGCACACTCCATGCTGAAGGTTAATCCTTTGGGTATTAATTCAGCTTTATCACAAAGAAGACAGAGTGTCTGTATTCATCTCACTGCACTTAACATATTACCAAAATTAAGGTCTCTATAGGCAAAAATAGCTTTATTTCAAAACAGTGAAGCTTAGTTGATGCAAAAGAAAACAGAGTGTTTATTGCAACCACTTCAGTACACAGAACAGGAATGTGCATTCAGTACTTACTTAAAGAAAGTGAATCATCTGAATCATTTGAAGGGTACATGCTCTCCAGCTCTGCTGTTTATTTATATATGCCATATATTCTGCAAATCTATGTTGGCATATAGAAAGTTCAGTTTCATGCTAAAATAGCCTCTGATACTTGGTCTTTTAAAAATTACGGTCCAATATCCTGTAAAAGCATAAATCTTTATACAGCATATTAAATTTCAAAAAGCTATCTACTTAACTAACTGAAAACATTTTCTCAGCTGTAATTGAGATGATTCTACAACTTTAAAGAGACTATTACATTATTAAAAATAAAAATACGAAAGAACCATAGTCACTGAAAGAAACCTGGTTTTAGTCATGAATTTGGTAATGCAGACCACTGTCCTTGTTTAAATGTGTTTCAACATGTTCACTGTGAAAGAGCAGATTTACATAGCCATATGCTACAGTGCTCTATTACAAACTGTAACATATACAGGATGATCAAAGTCATGTTACTTTCCTCAGACTCACTGGAGTGACTGAAATCACCATGAAACACTGAATGAATAGATAAAAACATGCCAGTGTTTATACTGAAAGCTATTATGTGACAAACAGGCTCATTGTTCTATTACCTGTTATTAAGCATTCACAGGCTTGCAAGGCTTTTCATCAACACACCCACCACAAGACTGACAGAAATTAATAAATAAATGTAGAAGATGCTATGCTGATATGATCAGTTACCTGTATTAAACTGGTCATGTATTAAACTGGAATGTGGTCAAATGCTAGCCTTGTCCCGGCTCCTCCTTAGCATATAGCATTCCCATTACCAGTATGGCAGAAGGACAGTGACAGCTTTGTTGGGCAAAATTCAGCATCTATGATACAATTATTGCACTACTGATTACTTCAGACTTTGGTGAGTTAATCCTTGGGTTATTAATTCACTGCTCTGACTGCACAAAATAGATTCTAGTGCTTTACCCCTTTGAGGGTTGTCACTGTAATTATTCCATATGGCACCACCGGTAAGGTTTTCCTGTGCATCTTTACTAGATTTTAGGATATTTTCAAGTCAATCAGCTACAGAAAAGAACTACACTGCTTTTGAGCACTGCAAAATGCAGCAATCCTCTTTTTCAAAGTCTGCTATATTCAATTAAGAAGAATCTTCCTTACTTCAAAAAGTCTTGTTGAAAGGAAGTTCTAAAATATTATTATGACCAAACATAATTCTCCTTTTGATTCTGCAGAATTCTGGGTTTTGATTCTTGCTCTCTACACCTCTGTCAGTAGCCTCACCAGCAGTGCTGTGTTCAGCTCTGGGGCCCCTAACATAAGAGGGACTTGGACCTGCTTGAGTAAGTCCAAAGGAGGCCATGAAGAGGACCAGAGAGCTGGAGCACCTCTGCTATGAAGAAAGGCTGAGAGAGTTCAGCCTGGAGAAGGAAAGGCTCTGGAGAGACCTTAGAGCAGCTTTACAGTATCTACAGGAGACCTACAGGAAATCTGGAGGGGGACTTCTTACAAGGGCATGTAGTGACAGGACAGGGGAGATGGCTCTAAACTCACAAAGAGCAGATTTAGATTAGCTATCAGGAAGAAATTCTTTACTGTGTGTTCCAAGTTGAAGTTGGACGGGGCTTTGAGAAACCTGGTCTAATGGAAGGTGTCCCTGCCCACGGCAGAGGGGGTGTATGATCTTTAAGGTCTCTTCCAACCCAGAGTGTTCTATGATTCTGTATATACCGATATAGGTACGTTTATCAATATGCATTATGAGTAAAAATAAAATAAATAAAAAAAATATTGAATCAGACTTTCTCAACAAGTCTGAGTGCTCCAATATTATTTTTTTAAACTAAATTTGGGAAAAAAACCCAAACAACCCACTTTGGTAAATGAAGTGTACTGATCCCACCATAGTTTTATATCCTACTTTTAAAGTTTTCCATTGCAATTGATCTACTTGGATTTAGTTGCAACTTTAAAAGTAAAATATACTGTCCATTAAGAAGCAAAAGCAATCAACATAAATTGACAATCAATTTCCAAAGCTGAAATCTCCAAGACAAAGATGGTACCCACTATGTAGTTAACCCTGAGTTTGACATATTTATTCTATTTCCTTCTCTGTTACAGTGTCTTATTTCAGTGCTACATTTCTTTGTGTGTAAGGGAAAAGTGAAGAACAGGGAAAAAACGTTTTCAAGAAGTCTTTGTCAAGATCTTTCTTGAAAGAGTCCTAAATTAGCTAATTAAGCTTGGCAGACAGGGCAGTATTGTCATGGATTAGAAGGTGTCTAGCAGCAAAACGTCAAAGTTTGCAATTGAATAGCCATTTTTCCCTGTGATAAAGGTCACCGGTGTGCATCTTAAAATCAGAGAAAGAGTATATTAATTTATATTATTTTTAGTATCTTAAAAGAGAGCTGAGAAGCAAAATTTTGTAATGAGATTAGACTTTTGAGGACTGGAAAAGAATTCACGTCTCCACAAAACTGGCAAATGAGCAAACTAAATGTTTCAAACTAAATGTTTAACTGCAGAAATTGACCTCTGCATCGTTTCAGAAAAGGCAGTTAAGATCTCTCTGCAAATTATAAACAGTAATAATAAAAGACACTTACATAAGATGCTTGGAAATAAATAAGATAATGAGCAATCTGGAGCATATGTTAATCCCTCCCTAGGAATCAATGCCGCAGACTCATTTGGCTATGTTACCTGAAGTAGCCAGAAGACTCTCTTCTTACAGAAGAACTAGAGGAATACAGAGAAAAGCAATGAGGCCGGATGAAGGCATGGAGCTCTTGTGGAAAAGGACCAATGTGATAAGAACTGTGATAATACAGAGTACTTATATTGCAATTATTTTTTTAAAGTATATAAATATAATTATTATTACATTGGTTGAATTGCATAGCTGTGTTTATTACTGTTATTACCATTGAATGGAGTTCATGAAAGTCACTTTATGATTATACATATACAAGCCTGGATGGAATTTCACAGCTTTTTCTCTGACTGCTTTGAGAGATTTGTGCTGCTTTCTTTTCAGGCTGCAAACTAGTTACTTCAGGTTTACCTACTGCTGACAAGCTTTTGATAATACTGCTTATTTGTTCTTTGTGGCTCATCTGAGCTGTTCCTTCCTTTCACACATCAGAACATTGTTCTGCTGATGAATGCAAGCAGCCCCTTTGATCTGTGGGCATTTTTTAAAGTAGTCAGTAAAAACTGCATAGCAGTTAACTAGTAATTCATTTTTTGAATTTTTCTTCTTTAAAGCAAAGCAGTGCTTTAGAGAAGTAATCTCTCCCAATTTATGTTTTTAATTAGAGTATACAGATGTTCCTTAACATTGTCATTGTGAATTTCCAACTGCACTGGACTGTTATTAAAAAAAGTCATAAATATACCTTCAAAGTAATTTGTTGTTGCCATTGTCTGCAGTGTTTCAAAGTAGCATTTATTTGACTAAACATAGCTATCTAAATGTCTGCATCAAAGCTAGTCATTTTTGTATCCCTTTGTAGACAAGGAAGAGAAAAAGAAACTTCTTAGGTGGGAATTACCTTGAAGATTCCCAATCTTGAAGAAGACATCCCAATTCCATGAAATGCATCCAGCTATAAAAGCAGCTGTTGCTCTCCCCTGACTATAAAGTGAATCTGATTAGCAATGTCTGCTTGGCTCAGACATTGATGGCTACACTGCACATGTCTAAGATGAGGTGAGATAAATCCCTGGTTTCTGCTTTCCTCTCACCTCTTGGCTTTTTCATTTGAGAGTATCATGTCAATACATTGCCTGTACCTCTGATTCCAAACCCTTGGTAGTCCTCCTTGAAGTTCATATTGCTTGAGACTGGCATTTCAAGCAGTGGCTTAAGAAGACGCTAAAAAACCAACTTTGGTCTTAAGGAATCAAAAATAACTCCCTCTCAATAGTCACTGAAGAAAATGAATGCCAAATCCAAATTCTGTTCTGTTACATGATAGAAACAATACAGGCTGCCTGGACAGTCATGAGCTCTCTCTTACAAGACACTGAGGTAGAGCTTTAATAATCAGAAAAAAACATTTTCATGCCTGAGTAACATTACTTTGCTGCATTTGTCCTTCAAGTCCTTTGAAAGAAAAAGGTTTCTCAATGCCTTCAAGCTATGATTGGAATCAGAATTTATAATACTTAAGAGTATGGTGAATTTAAGCAAAAATTGATACACAATTTAAAAGTAAAGTGATAAGAAAAAGTATGTGATTATTCTATACAAGTAAGTCCATCTTAAGACACAGTAAATACACTTAAATACACAACTGTACATCAGTCATCTACCTAGCTGCAAACATAATTAACTTATGGATCAGTAATTTTCAAACTGTCAGTTTGAAGTAAGTGAATGCACTCTTTAGACAAAAACAAGCTGAACTATCTTCAAATATCCAAAGTGTTACCTTGTGAGTATATCTACTATGTGACATTAGCTGCAGGAAGGAGCATAAGAAAAATAATAGTCTGATATAGTCAGGATAGTCTGTTCCTCAGTGGGTATTTTCTTGATCTTTGTAAGAGACTGCCTTAAACGTTGAAATAAACAGCTTGATGTACCTTCCAAATTGTGATAGTTACGATAATTCTGTTAGATATCTGTAGATATCGATACAACTGCTCGCTTCTCTTCTGGATTGTCTTCAAGTTGATGGAACTGAATGATAGAGTAGAACTGATTAAATTCCTAAAAGCTAAATTTTGTTCAAAGCATGCTGTCTTCCTCCGCACTTTCCTCCTTATAACAGGAGGTTTCAATTTTGAAGCATACTGTAGTGGTAGCCACTTAATGAGATTCAACAATAAATCATCTGAGCAACTTATGATTATAAGCACAGAACTGTAGGGAAGGAAAAAAAAAAAAAGAAACTGAATATTACTTCTTTGGCATCATTATTATAAACATTTATTTACTTGACTCCAATAATAGTAAGTACAATTTCACAATGGGAAAGAATATATTTCTTTCCAAGGTGAATGAAGTAGACTTCTGCTTATCACACTCTAAAAGTCTTAACCATTTCATTGTTTTAAATCCATGAAAAAAATTAATATAAGACTGATCCCTTGAGAGTGGGAATAAATTACTACAATCACTAACAAATTTAGATTAATTCATATAGGACAACCTAAATTGGTAATAAATGAGTCAACTGCTATTGTGTCTTTTCACATTCACTGAAACCACTTTCCTACTTAAATACCGCAATAATAGAGATGTGCTACACTAGAATGTCTTGATATCCACAAAAACCTTGCCTGGCCAGAACTGACCAGCTATGCCTGTTTTAGAAAGGATTTTCAGGACAATTTAAACAACACGTATGTCCTGGAACAGTTTACTCACACAGAGCAAAACAGAGTTGACCTGGAGAAATTAGTTTAATTTATCACCAATCAAATCACAGTAGGATAATGAGAAATAAAAACTAAATTTTCAAACCACCTTCCCCCGACCCCTCCCTTCTTCCCAGGTTCAACTTCACTTCCAATTTCTCTGCCTCCTCCCACACAGCAGCACAGGGGGACAGGGAATGGGAGTTGTGGTCAGTTCATCACACCTTGTCTCTGCCACTCCTTCCTCCCCAGGGGAGGACTCACACTCTTCCCCTGCTCCAGCGTGGGGTCTCTCCCACAGAAGACGGTCCTTCCCACAGGAGACAGTCCTCTGTGAACTTCTCCAATGTAAGTCCTTCCCACAGGCTGCAGTTCTTCACAAACAGATCCAGCGTGGGTCACTTCCATGGGGTACATCCTTCAGGAACAGACTGCTCCAGCGTGAGTCCCCTGTGGGGTCACAAGTCCTGCAGCAAAACTGTTCTAGTGTGGACTTATCTCTCCACGGCGTCACAGGTCCTGCAAGAAGCCTGCTCCACCGCAGGCTTCCTATGGGGTCACAGCCTCCTTCAGGAATCCCCTTGCTCCAGCGTGGGGTCCTTTCTGGGCTGCAGGTGGGTATCTGTCCACCAAGGACCTCAATAGGCTGTATGGCACAGCCTGCCTCACCATGGGCTGCACCATGGGCTACAGAGGAATCTCTTCTCCAGCTCTTGCAGCACCTGCTCCTGCAGCTCTTCCTTCTACACTGACCTTGGTGTCTGCAGGGATGCTTCTCTCATATTTTCTCACTCCTCTTCCCATCTGCTCTTGTGCATAAACTTTTTCCCCCTTCTTAACTATGTGATCCCAGAGGTGCTACCACTGTCACTGATTGATGGGCTCAGCCTTGACCAGTTATCGCTCCATTCTGGAGCCGGCTGGCACTGGCTCTATTTGACATGGGGGAAGCTGCTGACATCTCACAGAAGCCACTCCTGCAGCCCCTCTGATTCCAAAACCTAGCCACACAAACACAATACAGAATGAAAGATACAGGTTGTCCAAATGTGCATGAGCTTACTACAGTGAGTGGGTTAAAAATAGAAAGAATGGACAAATTTGAAATAAGGAGAGTGGAAAGAATATGGAAAACATATCTAAGAATTTCAGCCTAATTTACCTGTATGCAAAATCTCAAAAACTTCTGAAGAATGTTTTAGGCAATTTCTTTTAAATTAAAAACTATCATCTAAATACAGATTTCAAGCCTGAGGGCAACAGAATCACAGGTATACATGCACAGCATGTGAGGAAAATAGTGGAACTCTGAGGAAAAATAAATACACTTTTGTAGGCTCTTGATCCCTACTGTGATTTAAAAAAATTGCTCATGGCAAAAAATGTAAATTATGTGTTACTTAACTGGTAAGCAAAGAAAAAATGCGCAAACTACTTTTCTCCTTTTCAATCTTCACACATCTTCATCTTCAATTCATGTCTATTCTGGATAAGTTTTCTGGATGGCATGTCCAATGCATCCAATTACTGCTATGGATGACTGTGAAGTGTGTGTGGAGATAGTTTCTGTTATACTGCCTTTCTTCACTTTTCCCAAGATCACTTTATACAGACTGTTTGTGTCTATCTGTTTATATATATATAACTTTTAATGGCTGGTTTTGGTAATAATGTCATTCACCTCAATTACTGACTTGCCACTATTCCTCATCTTCTGGAAACAAAAAATAGTGCACAAAACTTCAACAGGGTGATTTGCAAGTACTGATGGTTATAGTGACAAGAAGAATTTAACAAAAGAAGGTTATTTCAGTGCCCAAACTGGAATGACTTACAGTATGTCTATACTAAGGTGCCATTGCTCTGCTCATATCCCCTGCTGGCCATAAGCCATCTTCAATACAGAAACTACATGACTATGTTGTGAAACGCCAAGTCCCAGATAACATACCCTGACTCTCCTCAGGAATAAACAACTCGTGTCTAGTGACTTAACTGGCATCATCACAGAGCATTTTGTTATTTTAAAACACTGGTAAATCACATCCATGCTTCTCCTTAGCTGATTGTATTATTAGTAATTTCTGGTTTCTAAGGCTGTGGAAGATACTGCAGCATCTTGGTAGTTAAACTGGGTGGTCTCAATCAAAACTGAAGTAAATCAACAAAGAAAAAAAGATCTCTTCTGTGGTGTTTCTTTTTCTTTACAGTGGAGTCATGCTTTAGCTTCCTCCGTAAAGACAGTGCTTCCTACTCCAAGTGTTTCTGCCATCTACAGTAAAACTGAATTGAGAATACCACTTCCAATTTTGCCAACAGGGCTTCTTTTTAAGGGGCAAAGGGCTGAGAAGGAATTAATTTTCACCCTTCCCTCATCTTTCTTCCACAAAAAACCCCTAAATGAAACACAGTGGAAGAAGTGATTTGTTCATTAGCATTTAGCAGACCATTTGTGCAGCTTGAAAACAAATTCCTCTTTCCACTGTTTGATGTGCCTTCCATGAGGCCAGGGAGGTGGGGGACAGCTTTTACCTCTAATAGCTTAAATGAGGTCAAAAGGAGCAGACTAGCAGTTGAAAAATAGACAATTTGCTTGAGGAGAAAAAGGAAAGAGCTCCTTGAATTCCCAGTACCATCAATACCCTGCAGAAATTAATTAGAGTGGTTGTGTTGCCTGCATTTGTGAGAATTTCTCTCCCTCTGCGATATGACTTCTCTTGATACTGTTGCACCATGAACATGCGTTAATGCATTGTCATCATGCTTTACTTTTTTGCCTTCCAAAACCATTTAGATTCTGCAACTGCAAAATCCCTAAAAGCTTTGAAGGCCAGTTCTTCTCTAAAAAGTAACTCCAGTAAAAAGCATTTCAATATTTCTTGTCCCTTCATGATATGCCTGTTATCTCTGTTCCATCTGCAATCAAAACAACCTCCTTCAAAAAAAACCCAAAAAACCAACACTCCCTAAAAACTTACTTGGTATCGAGCAGGATTTGTACATGCTTAGGTCTCTATAATCCTGAAGCACTATACTGCCATATATCTTTTTCAGGTTGTGCTGTCCCTCAGAGCTGCTTTGTTTTCTCACTGTAGCTTGGAATTTAGATTTTTCAGTACTGGATCAGATAAAAGAGTCATCAAGTTTAATACACTATCTTCAACAGCATGGAGTAGTTCTAGAAAGTGAAAAAACTCCTGATTTTTATAGAGGATGATGTGACATTACAGATCTTGTCTTAAGCCAATGTAACTAGAAATCAGCTGAAATCTGGAAGTATGACAATATAAATTCCTCCTAAAACTTATATAGAAAGTTTTCGTAACACAAGATGTTCTTTTATTCAGTGTCAGTCCCTTTTTGAGACTTGTAAAAATTACTTGCCTTCACAGGCTGCTGTTTTCAAAGAACTATTTTCCACATTTTATTGAGAAAGCATAGCAGCTGTCTGTTCTAGTCACCTTCTTAAAACAAATATTGACTACAATGATTAAAGTACACTAAAAGCATTTGTAGATTATACGAGCTATAAGAGTTTATAAGTTCTCTGTAGGACAGGACAGGATTTCAACACAATTTTGATAAATTGAAGAAATGGCTCAAAACCAAGACGACAAAATTCAATAAAGAAAAATGCAAAGTACTGCTGCTAGATAGAAGGAAAAAAGTGTACAGCTACAATGAAGAATAACTGTTTAGCAGTGATGTGATACAAAAGGATGCGGGAGTCGCGATGGATCATAAATTGCATATGAGTCAGTAATGCCCCACAGTTACAGAAAAAAAGCAACTCAATCTGTTTTTTCTTAACAGCAATTACTTATATAATAAGGCAGAGAGATATATAATGTAAATTCTGAAATTCTAGTTGACCCTTGTGAAGCCCCAGATTTAGGACTATTTTAGATTGCAGTGACACCACGCTTTAGTAAAGATGTAAAAAATGGAAAGGACAGAGAAAAACAAGCAGGTTAAAACAAGGCTTAGAAAATGTGTCTAGTAGAAATGCTTGAGGAAACTGATTTTCTTTTTTTTTTTTTCTAGGAAAAGGTTCAAGGAGACATAAATACAGTGTTCCAACTTATAAAATGCTTTCAAACAAAGAAAATGAAAAAGATTTCGCCATTTTACCCGGACTGAGCAAATATTGTAAGAAAATGTTGCTTCCATTTTCAGTAAAGATTTCTGTATGGAAGAAAATTCTATGGAGACTAGAGTGCATCTTACAAAAATCTCTTAGAGGTTTTTAAGATTTGAATCTGAGTTGAAAATATGCATTCCTTCTCTTTTTGATTAAGGTGGCCAATATACATAAAGACAAGATAACAATAAACAGGTAAGTTTTAGCAATCTGGAAAGTATTACTATATTTTATATTCATAATTTTTATATATCTCTATGTAAGATATTTTCCTTATATCTTATAGCCTGAGTTTTGTGCAAGCAAAATCAAATTGCAAAAAAAAAACCCAACCCAAACCCTCAAAGATTACTAATTCCATTGAAAGCAATCACTACAGTAGTGTCAGCCTCTGATAACACCAGCAGTACTTCTCCAGATATATAAAATCTCCAGACTCTTCCACTACTTGACTTTTACTGCAAGCAAGGCTTCACTGAAGGCATATGGTGTTGGTTATTATATTTTATTATTTTGTCTTATGCTACTATAAAGAGGTCTTCACCAGTGAGCATTTTCCATATTCACTAGGGACAGGACAAGAATAAATGAGCTTAGCAGACATTAGGTTTGATATTAGGAAAATATTTATAATTATACAGATAGTTAAGTGCTGAAAGCAATGACCCAAGGAAGCCATGGAATCTAGTTTCCACTTGAGCAAAGGGAGGAAAAGTCAGACCCTGGACAGTGAAGTTTATGAGGACTGCACAGATTTGCTGTATGCCCACAACTTTGTTTCCATAAATAATCTATGAATCACAGAATCACAGGACCAGAGAAAAATAGGGCTGGTAGGAAGCTCAAAAAAAATAATGTTTATTTCATAGCAGAGTAGCCTGTAGCTGTACACTTTCTATCGTTGGCTTACCTAAACTGCGCTTAAAAACCTCCAGTAATAGGGATCCTGCAACCTCTTAGGCAAGCTATTCTCATGTTCATACTCTTAAACCAGCACATGTACAAAACCCTACAGAAGCAGACTACATGACAGTATCCAAAGCCAACTGAACCAAAACAGAGGCAGAGAATGAAGGAAATATTGTTATCAGCAACTTCTGATGTTAGTATTTGATGCAATTGGTACTTCAGAAATGTTACAGACAGCAGAAGTTATTGGCATATTTCCCTCAGTCCTTGTTTTACTAAATCATGAATCCCACACAAGGGAATAATTTAATCAGCATAAAACTGTAGAAACCTAATTTACAGTCTGATCAAACTCATTACTACAGAAAGGAATCATAGCGAGTGGGCAGACTGTCCAGGCTGAGAATGTAAGATTGGCCAGTATCTGGCATCCTGCATACCAAGACTTCTAAAGGAAACACAGAAATGCAGCCTTCTGCAAGAATGCACAATTTTTAAAAGCTCACTATATTTTTCCATTTCTGTTTCCACTTGAGAGCAATGAACTCTCATTAGTGGCTGATGAAACAAAAAAATAGCACTAAGAAAAAGATATATAAACAGAAATCTATTTGCCTTCAAAATATGCTGTTAGCTAAACATAATTCATGTTGCACAAGTGATGAAAATGAGTGTCAGTAGCATATGGATATGGTCATTTGTGTTGGTTTTTGCTTTTTTGTGCTGATGTTAAAAAACACATCTGCTGGAAACAGATGCACTGTAATACTGCCTTTAACTGAATCCTGCAGTGTATCATAGAATCAGAACAGTTTGAGTTGGAAGGGACCTTAAAGCTCATCTAGTTCCAACCACCCTGTTGCCATCATATGAGGCAGGAGACACCTTTCACTAAACCAGGTTGCTCCAAGCCCTGTCCAACTTCGCCTTGAGCACTGCCAGAGGCAGCCACAGCTTCTCTGGGCAGCCTGTATCAGTGCCTCACCACCACCACAGGGAAGAACTTCTTCCTTGTATTTAGCATCTGTCTGTGGATAGAAGAGCCAATAAGCAAAATGCCCCTTTTCAGATTTCACAATATCAAAAGAATTTTCTTTCCAGACTGTGATTTTTTGAATATGAGGCGTAAAGTGCAATACTGTGACCAAACTGGATTTTACAAGTAACTTGATACCAAAGTATTGCTATCACATGTGCTAATATAATAAGTGTTAAAAACAGATGTTTTTTCTTCAATATATTTTTATGTGTATCCTACATAGCTGAATGTTTACTGCACACATACATAACTGCATTTTAATAATCTCATTTTAATTGAATTTCAATTCATTGAACAAAATAAATATAAACTCCACAACATCTAACTGCTTAAAAGAAGAATCAGTCTTACATATCCAGTGACTTCTTTCTTTCATTCTTTCTTTCTTTCTCAACCTACAGCCAGATAGACTGAAGTAGGGAAAAGAAACAGAACCAGGATACATTTAGGGATGTGTCTTCTCAGGTTATTATGAAATTACCACAAATTGCTCTTACACTAATATTTAGCACAGTCCTACAAAATTTTAATGTATGCAAACGTAATGCTTAAACCACGACAGCATCTTTCAAAACTATATGGTAATCAGGGACAGCATTCTTACTGAAGTTTATTAGTCACCAAAACGCTTTCAAGTTCTGGCAAAAATTCATCCTAGCAGAAGCGCATGACATGCTATTATAAACAAAAACTCAGAACTTTTTTAATGATTATTTTTATTGGCTTATATTAAAACATGAGTTCTTTTTCTAATTCTTGTTAATGCTGAATCCACTGCTGCTGTTTCTGGCAGCTCAGGAAAACCTCAACTGCAAAACAACAAGAGTTGTTTTGATTATTTGAAAGACAAAAGAGAATTATTGGGGTTTTCCTATCAAATTTCCTAATATCTTTATTAAATATATCTAATAACTGAGATACTGTTATCTATTACACCAACAAATACTTTATATTTCCTAGAAGCTATAGAGCAAGATCCCAAATATACTAAATCCTGCACACACACACACACACATTATGCTGCTGGCTAGCATGACTACTAATCCCATCATATTCATAGCAAGGATAATACAACCATCTTTTCTTAGGTTAAAAAGAGAGACACAGGATGAGATTTTCACAGGCCTGGTCTGGCCACTGGATCTGCAGGAGTCAAACATGCTGAATCCCCTAAGGTTCACTCTAATCCATGGATGTCTGGAGAAGTACACAATCTAATACCCACAAATTTCCTGGTGCCTAAATAAACAGATAGACCTGAATACTCAATAGGATATAATGCACACAGTACACACAATGTTAAAAAAAAAAAAAAAGAAAAAAGAGAGAGAGAAAGCAACATGTACTTTCTCTGATTTGCAAAACTGAGTCTTCTGCAAAAGCTTTAACAGGTATTTTATTTTCAGCTATCAATAACTCTGACTTGCTTTTAAGAAGTCTTCTAGAAACCTTTCCAAGTATCTAACGTTTTAGTGTCTGAATTTAATTTTACTTCTCCTCCATTCCCCTTCAAAAGAAAAGGGTGTCTGAGAGTTTAAGAACAGAAAGAATCATTTAAGTTGATTCAGTGTTTACAAGGCAATTATGTTTCACACTGATACATCTTTGGAAGTTTTAAACAAATTAAAAGTCTTAAATAATGAGATGATTAGATGATATCAACCTAGCTGATTTTAGTGGTTAATTTTTAACCTGAACAGTGTAGATAAACTTCTATACTCTGGGCATGTTTAACAAAATACAGCAAACAAGCATCTGTATAGCTACCAAATACTTCTTCATCTTTTGCTATATCTTTAAACTGTAGGTGAGAATGTTTTCTGATACTTTGGAAGAAAAAGAATACAAGAAATAGAAGGTGCAGTGAATTTTGCATCTGTTAAAAAAATAAGTAAACAAACAATCAGAAATCTCTTTCCTAAAGCTTTGATGGATGTGTTTGGCTGCATTAAAATAAAGTTGAAAGAACACAATAATATTATTCTAAGCAATCTGTTCTCTTCCTAGCCCCTGGAGACAAGAGGGTGAAGAGGAAACTCAGAAGATCATATACTTCAAGGCCAGAAGGCAAAGCTATGAGTACCCAAACCAACATATTGAAAAAGATGCAATGTGAAATTCATTATAACCTTTCTTCTCAAATAAATAAATATCTAAAATTCTTTAGAGTCTCCACATAGTCTAAATGTCATAGTTATTCTGGGGAGATGAAAGTAACTAGCTGAAAGGAAAGCAATATAGTTTAGTTTGCTGTAGATTGTTTTTTATTTATGAGAAGAACCAGCTATCACTTTCTGACATATATAAATAATTACTTAAATGCAAAGCATTCTGAAAAAAAGATGTTAGCTAAGAACATTTTCTCAATTATAAGAAAAACTAGCAATCCTACTCACGGCTGCTTTCATGTTCTCCTGGTTTACCCTGCGTCATGTGGTGAAATCTTGTCTACAACCCAGGGAAAGTTAAGCATTTCCACCAACGTGCTGGTTTTGGCTGCGATAGTTCATTTTCTTCACTATTGTAGCTAGTATGGGACTATGTTTTGGATTTGTCCTGAACAGAGTGTTGATAACACATGGACGTTTTCATTATTGCTGAGCAGTGCTTACACAGCATCAAGGCGTTTTTTGCTCCTCACAGCACCACACCAGTGAGCAGGCTAGGGATGCACAGGGAGCTGGGAGGAAACACATCCAGGACAGCTGATCCCAACCGATCCAAGAGATGTCTCATACCATATGACATCCTGCTCAGCATGGAACTATGGGGGAAGAAGAAGGAAGGAGTGAGGGTGTTTGTCTTCTCCTTTGCATGATAGAGCCCCACTTTCCTGGAGATTGCTAAACACCTGCCTGCTGATGGGAAGCGGTGAAAGAATTCCTTTCTTTTCTTTTTGCTTTGATTGCATGAGCAGCTTTTGCTTCACCTAATTAAATGCCTTTATCTCAACCCATGAGTTTTCTTACTTTTACTCTTTCAATTCTTTCCCCCATCCCACCTGTGGGGAGTGAGCGAGTGGCTGTGTAGGGCTTAGTTGCCTGATGAGGTAAAACCGCAACAACCAGTACTGGAAATTATGGTGATTAAACTTTTATAAATACTTGGGAATGAAGCAAAAACAAAACAACAAACAAACCCCAACAAACAAAACTTGGTGGGGTTTATTTTGTGGTGTTTTTTGTATTTTGGTTTTATTTTTTTAAGAAAAACCTACCGCTGTGTATGAAAAAGCCTTTTTTCTTTCATCTTTTGTAAGATAAGCTAAACAACACTACTACATTAAAAAAGAATTTCCTCATAGGCATAGAACCTCCTTAGAGACTATCTCCCAGGCTGCAGAAGATCTGTTTTTGAGTTGGATTGCCCTTTTGAAAAAAATGCCATCCAGCATTGTTAGCCTAGAGTCAAAATGAATCACATTTCCTTCAAAAATGTTTAATTCAGTCATAAGAGGAAAGCTACTAATCATAGAATCATAGAACAGTTTGAATTGGAAAGGACCTTCAAAGGTCATTTAATCCAAACCCCCTGCAATAAGCAGGGGCATCTTCAACTAGATCAGGTTGCCCAGTACCATGTCCAGCCTGTCCTGAATGTCTCCAGGGATGGAACATCCACCACTTCTCTGGGCAACCTGTGCCAGTGTTTTACCACCTTCATTATAAATGATTTGTTTCTCACATCCAGCCTGAATCTCCCCCCTTTCTCTCTAAAATCATTACCCCTCGTCCTATCACAACAGGCGCTGCTGAAAATATGCAGGTTTTAGGTATTTGTTCACGTATGCTATGAGCTGTCAGTACTTGGAGTAAATTAAATCATTCAGCTTGTATTGTTTTGTTTCCCCCTAATTTAAAAAAAATTCTTTGTGATAGATTATAGAAGCAATAAATATAGCTAAAACACGAATTTCTGCCATGGGTTGTTAATGTTACATCTACGTTAAGGACAGGTTAAATGTGTACTCTTTTCAACAAGGTTAACAGACCTGAATACTTAAGTCACTGAATTTCACTTAATACCAGGAGTTATAAGTATGGCCCCAAGTACTGTTGTCTGTTTGCTTCATGTTCTGTCTCTGGAAGGTTACTTTTTCTCAGTTTTGCACTTCCTAGCTGTATTCTAGGCTACAGTTATTAAAATTCATCTACAAGCCAGGTCTTTCAGAAATGTTAGCCTATGATTGATGTACACCATTGAACATTTTTTAATTCCTATTTGTTGCTTCAGGATACTGGTTAACAAGTTATTTCATGAGCTGATTCCAGCATAGTACATTTGTAAGGAACAAAATATTGTGGCCAAGCTCTGTGTAGTTTTGAATATAAATTTGTGAACCTCAAATGTTTGGAGTTGATTAAGAGATAACCTACAAGTCTGGCAGACTGCCCTGTATCATATAGATGACTTTTCCACTTGCCACATGCCAGTCTTTTGTACAGCTGATTCCACATTTATATAATTGTCCCTTCTGCTTCCGATTTCTACCTTAGAATTTGCAGTTACTTATAATATAAAAAATGTGATAGTGATAAACAACGGAACTGTCTGAATAAGTACCCACCTATGAATGTCCATAACTGGATGGAAAGTAAGTGCAATGAAGGCTACTGTTTTGAATAGCTTATCCATAAAAAGTAAACAGTGGTGTACAGAAAAGCTTCTGTCCTATCTTTTATAGAATACATTTCTCCTATTAACTTTAATGTATCTCATGTTAACACTGCAGTTAACGAATCTATGATAGTAAGGATTTTTTTTTTTTAGGCAAAATGAAAACACGGAATTTTAGTGTTTCCTTATTATCTTCGATGAATTATGTTAAATAGAGACATTTAAACGAATTGATCCATTAAACTTATGTCTGTGCTAATTGGCCTCATAGGCTGTGTGATGGGACAGGTCATGCAGCCATCTGCATTTAACTCAGTTTTAAAGTTTGCTTTGACATTTACTTTTATGCTTCAGGTGCTGTGATTAAATAGAAATGATGAATGAGTGTTGTAAATGACTACTCAATTGTCTAGGGTACAACATTACCACTTCTCTGGCATGACCTCTAAGTAATTTCCTTGATCACTTTCTCTGTTGATTTGTTCAGAGTAGTCATTTCTAGCCCCCAGATATTTCCAAATCCCCACATTTTCCTCCCTGTTCAGCTATTGCTCCCTCCCACAGGATTTCCATTTGCTTTTTTAATCAAGCACGATGTAATTGTGAAAGGTGTTAAAGCGTTCTTATGAGCATTAGATACTGAGGTATTGCCTGTTTCAACTGCTGTGGGACAAAATTCTATCAGCTTATACTAAACATACACAGGTTAGATGTCTAACACCAGAGCTCCTCAGCTGGGCTTCCCTTGTAATCAAGAAAGAGAAATAATCACTTCTGTCTACAATTTGTTTTATTATAGATTGAGATTAATCGTGATCTATAAATGTTTTGGGGTTTTTTTTATAAGTGACCATCAGGGAAACAAACAATTATTAGACTGGGTACAGACGTTAAACCTTCAGTGAACAGATCTGATGTATGTTTATGTCCAGTCAGAGAGTAAGATAACTTTACTCTTTCAAGATTCTCGTAGCTACAAAATACTAGTAATTTTATCAGCTGGATGAATTTCAGATTAATTTAGTTCCCCCCAAAAAAGGGAAAGGAAGATGATACAATAATATCAAAGTGATTAACATTCTGTTCCTCATTGCAAAAGAAAGGAAATTATCAAGAGACTCACAGACACATAATTACAGAACTACTGGACAATATTCCTGGTTTTCTTGTTTTCTTTTCTGGTAGAATGAAAATTGGCTTGATTTTAATTCCATTTATACAGCCAGCTGGATGCCCAAGATATGGCCACACTATTCATACAATTGCACGCATGGCAGTATTTAGGGATATCCGGAGTCTAAAGTTGGCCATATTGTGGACAAGTTGACCATATTTAGTCTTCTAGCCAGTCTAAACTCAGCCTGAACCCTCGCTATCAAACCCTCCTGGTTTATGTCTCATGGTATCTGCACACTACAATGAGTGATTTCCAGTGCCTTCAAGGTAGGACCTTGTTTTTCCCAGCTCTATGACATCAAAAACACAAAAAAGAAAATAAATTTGATCCTCGGGAACGTTCTGTATTCCACCTGAAACTGAGTTTTTTCCTTTGGTAATTCTGGCCATCCCGTAAAGAGTTCTTGCATGTTCTCATGTCCAGGCAGCAAAGGTGAGGCGCTGCAAATATGTCAGGGAGGTGGGGGTGGGGGGTGTGTGCTGCTCCATATGGCACTGAAAATGTTTCCAGGCAGTTACGATTTTTCATGAAGAAAAAGTCAAGGAGTCTAAAACACAAACACTTGGCCAGTCACTTCATAAAGTAAGGAAACCTTCCTGCACAGAACTGGGTGAAGCTCTGAAAAGTTTAAACAAAAGGCTGCACAGGTGAGCAAAATGAGCAAACTGGATTCAGTGACCACTGATTCTTTATTCCACCACTATTTTTTCTCTTTTAGAAAATTAGTGATTCTTTCTTCACTTGCAATGGAGTTTATCTTCTGATTTGTGTTTAAAAAAAAAAAAAAGAGCTCTTGACAGAATATTTAAAATCCTTGAATAACTCATTATGACACTTCTATTTACGTTTTATTTCCTAAATAAACTTCACAATTGACTGTAATTCAAATCCAAGAATTGATTTTGAGTAATTATCTTCCATTGTGCCAGGAGTAAACACTTTTGATTCTATTTAAGGTGTTCATACACTCTTTACAATGAATTCTGGAAGACAAACACATAGAAGATAATTTTAAATGGTCTCTGAGTGACTGCATTATTAGCATGTATAGTAAATTTCTAATTACTGGTCTTCAAAACTGGGTTGTGAAAAGAGGCTATTCAGCATTAGACAATTTTTAATTTCCTATGGTATTGCTAATTTTTTTTTCCTTCTACTATGTTCTGCTGATTCTATGAAGATCATTATTGCTATTACAATTTTAAAATCATTCCAGATAAAAGGGACATTATCAATGGATTAAAAAGGTTCACATATTACTTGGAGATTTTCATTTGACAGTGTGACTTAATTATCACATTTGAAAACTGAATTAATTTTACGAAAATCAATATATTATTTTGCATTTCCTGACTACTTGGTACTCAGAACTCTGGTACAGAAAACTATTCTATATTTCTTTATCCTGGAAAGAAGTCTTCTACTCAGCCACCAACTTTGTTTAGAGACAGGAATGACTTCCATTTCATATCCTTTAGTATTCAGAAAAAGCTGGTCTTCAATCAGAACACTTGTCAATAACAAGGCAAAACGACTTTGAGGAATATGACCAATTCTAAATTAATTCATAGTAGATTATATGGGGCAAAGACAGTTGTATTTGTCAAGATTGTTTTGTCCTATCAGCAACAAGATAGTCAAGTTGGGGCTGTTCAGCCTGCAGAAGAGCAGGCTGCACGGTGACCTCACAGCAGCCTTCCAAGGGGCCTACAAGGATGCCAGAGAGGGACTCTTCATCAGGGATTGTAGTGGTAGGAGAAGGGGTAATGGGTTCGAACTTAAACAAAGGAAGTTCAGGTTAGATATAAGGAAGAAGTTCTTTACTGTGAGGGCGGTGAGCTACTGGAACAGGTTGCCCAAAGAAGCAGTGAATGCTCCATCCCTGGTGGTGTTCAAGGCCAGGTTGGACAGAGCCTTGGGTGGCATGGTTTAGTGGGAGGTGTCCCTGCCCATGGCAGGGGGGTTGGAACTAGATAATCTTAAAGTCCTTTTCAACCCAAACCATTCTGTGATTCTATGATTCTATGAAATCTAACCCGGATCACAATTTCATTTTGACGTACGTATATTTCTCAGAAGACATGAATACCATGAACTTTAGAAAGCAAGAAAAACTTAGCAAGATTCTAGCTTGTAGCTACTTGTAAAGCCTTCATCTAAGCACCATGTTTCCAGATTAGTAAAATATGGAGCCTACAAAGACTCTGTAATCCAAGCACCACATATCCAGCATGTGTTTAAGACAGATGGTTAGTAAGGTGGCTATAACAGTTGATTAAATTGGCAACAGTATTAAAATCATTCCAAATACAGCTTTTAGGGAAATATCTACACACTGATATTCTGTTTAGATTATTGTATTTATCTGCATAATCATGGCCAAAGCTGTTGATATGACCCAGTTTTTCACTTATATCCTTTCAGCTGGATATTGTCAGTAATACATTCTTTAATCTAATTCTTAATCTGTGGTAAATGGTTAGAATTAAATTCTCTGATAAATCTAAAAGTCTTACTGAGTTTCAGGATGCATGTTTGTCTTCTAACATAAAAAGGTTAATGTGAATAAGAGACCTGCATACTCTGAGGGAAATTGTGCAGAACCTTTGTTGAATTTCTGTTTGAATAAACCCATACCCAGTTCTCAGCGCTGAAAATGGGCTTTTACTGCAAAGTGCTTGTATGGGTCTGCTAATCTATCCTAAATACAGTTCAAGACTTTCGCTATTTCTGTCTGTAAAGAATCAGAATAACTTTGACAGAAAATGAGGAGAAGCTTAATTTTTTTGTTTGCTTTTTAAAGTGTTGCGGCTCAGTATTATTTGCAGCACCCTGCATATCTACTCACCAGTTTTGGTGCTACTTTCAGTGGCACTCTTGTGGGACTAAAACACCAAACGGGAGATTTTTGACTGGATGTGTATCATGCCTGCACTTAGTGTTACCTGTGAGGTAGAAGTGATCAGATGTCATCTTTCCTCCAACCACTACTGTGTGTTTAGTTGTTACCTGATGCAAAGTATGCATGTCTTTGAGGGCTGGTAGACTTATAAAATCTTTGCAGAAACTTTCTGTTAATTTAATCTTTATCTATCTCCTCCTGAAGTGTATTTGGTACTGATATTTGATGTACTTTATGTTTAAGGGCAAGGAGAATCTGGACGACAGTGTTTTCTGTTTCCTGATGAAACGATATGTACAGCTGCTCACCATCAGCATATGGCAGGCATTTAAGCATACAGCATTTTAAAATATTGCTGACTGGATTCACACATATGTGAAACAAGAAAAAGATCTTTCCTTTTGAACCTGCAGCAAAAAAAAAAGCTTCTCAATTTTTGAAGTATTGTCACACCTGAGATATATCTAACAGAAAGAAGTATAATCCTGGGTGATCTGTTCTTTCAAGTCCTACACTGAATATTTGAGATAATATTGTGGTATCCCATGGACGACATTGTTACAAGCAACACAGATATGCAAGAAACAGCATGGGATGCATTTGCTCTGTCTTTGGCTAAGAAGAGGTAATCTCTTAGGAAGAATGGCTCTATCTCTGTAGCAAAAGTTAAATATAAAACCTGATTCTGAATGTGGGAAAGTAGAGTAAGGCAAATGCTGCAGAAGATGGGTAGCAAGTATTGTCAAGATGTATCAGTACAACCAGAGATGAAAGTAGAATACCTAAGCATCAGCTCCGGCAAGTGCAGGATGTCTGTGCTAGCACTCAGAGCATGCAAAGATAACTTTCAAGGGCAGTGTCTGCTAACCTATTCTCAGCTTCCTGACAAACTGCAGGCATTCTCAAAAAAATTATCATCCAAACCAAAACAACCCTAACCCCCTAACAAAAAAAAAACACCAGCAAATCTTCCCAAGTTATGCATCCGTCATTCAGCAGCCTGAATTTATTAGTGATAGTGTCACAGTCACTTGAGTCTCTCCAGAGGACCTTAAAGTATATTATATTTTATGCAAAAACATGAATTCCCCAAAGTCAACTACACTCCTGCTTTTGATATGTCAGCTACACTGTTTCATACCTGTAATCAAGTCTTTGTTTTGATGTCATGATGTAACACAATGACATAATAATGAGAAAATGGAGGACAGTGGAGAAACTATTAAGCAACTTTACAGTGTTTCTGATAATATTACAGCGTAACTACAGTAATTTCATTCCACATCCACTGGACTTTTTGAATAGTTCACCTTGTTTTCTTTTGTCTCCAGGAGCCCAGAGAGATACTCAGAATTATCTTCATTACCCTTCTGAGACATTAATGCTGCGTCACCTTGCAGAGATGAGCATCACCTGGGGCTCTCATGGTTCATAAGACCAATGCCTCTTGTTCAGAGTCTCAGTGTACAGAGGCAAGAGGTGACTAAGTGTCTCTGCACAGCTCTTTCTGGACAGCCCTTCACAAAACAGAAGATTCATCTCAGGCTAATGAAAAGGCCATTGACTTGAATTAGAGATTTCTAACACATTTCATTATACAGTTTCATCACCAGAAATGAAAAGGTAACAGCTTTGCAACATTAAGAAGAAATAACACCTACAGTGCTGCCAGTAGCCAAGACAGGTGCAAGCGTATGGCCAGAGTCTGAACACTGCTGTTCCTGAAAGACCTAAAAGTCAAACTGGAAGGTGTGAAAATACTAACTGTATCTTTAGAAGTATCTTTAGAAGCTGTTAGTTGGACATTTTGATCTGCGTATTTGTCTGATAACTCTATTTCATACCGAGGTCTGGAAAAATTACATCAATACAAAGTATGATCTTAAAATTGCAGCTGCACAAGTTACTGTTTTAAAGTTGTTTAATATCTGTACATCTGTGATCATAAGCTTGAAGTTCTGCATCAAATAGGTGACAGGACAGAAATAAATGTGCAATTCACAGTACTGAATACTAATTCAGCTGTAAAAAGAAAAGTGATAACTTTGCTATGTTCTGTTTCCTTGAAATACGAAAGTCAGTCCAGTTGTGGAATACAACTTGTCATGGCTAGCTAGTTAGGCTGGCAGAATTCAAGGCGCTGGAAAAAGCTTTCTTTATGCCCACTTTCTACTTAACCTGTTAAGTGAGATGTGCTCAGATTTTGATGTGACATCTTGAAGCAGAAAGCAGCACAATTACAGAGGGATGAACACGGTGTATTGCTGACATATTTACAAAGGAATCCGATGACAGTGTTTCTGATCTGCTCTTTTTGCTTTTGCTTTTGACTGCATTCAGCTAACTCGCATTAACTTTTTATTTTCTTTTTTAATTTGGCTACTTTGGGATAATGAAAAACAAAAAAATCATCCATTAGCTAAAAGAAACTGAGTTCTATTTTTTATGCCAAGTACAACCAGGATGTAAAAGCTTATGTAAGAAATAGAAAGTAAGGCTGGTATTGCATCCTTCTTTAGTTATTATATACTGATATAATCCATCTTCTGGGATATCAATACATCATTCCCCATGTTGAATTCATTGAAGTCTAGAACTTCCAAACCACAACAAAGAAAAGGACATAAAATTCACATTAATTTCAGAACAAGTAATGGGGAGATTTTTTTAAAACGATTTTGAAGGCTGTCATTTATGCCTCCACCTCTGAGAGGCCATGTTATTTACAGCTTTAAAACAGAAGTAGATGTCAGGTCAGTTGTAAGACACAATGCACACCATTTATGCCAGATTTTTGTATGATTTTGAAGAATAATAATTGGGACCTGTAAGCTCAAAATAAAATGCTTGCATTTCAAACAATGACTTAAATGGCATGAAATGGGATCAGAAACCTGTTTAATGTCAGTTATCTTTCATGTTTATTCAGAGAAGTTGCTGCTGCTTGCATTCTGTTCGATTTTACTTTTTCTTGCATGCATACTGCTTCATGGCTATAGAAACAGCAAACAAAACCAGTTTGCTAATTGTAAACCTATTTTTCAGATGTTTAAATCTTTCTTTTCTTCCCTCCCTTCCCTCCCTTCCTCCCTTCCCTCTCTTCCCTGCCTCCCTCCCTTCCTCCCTTCCCTACTTCCCTTCCTCCCTTTCTCCCTCATTTCTCTGCTCACTTCTCTGGTCTGAAGCTTGGAAGGTGCAGAGTAGAGGGGTGCAGCTTTGAAGGTGGGAAGTAGAGGTGTTTTATTGTTATAATTTTGGTGCAACATTATTTTAGGGAAGACTAAAAAAGAATCAAAAAAGTACCTTCGTCAGTTATGCCTTAAATTTCCAGAGTGGACAAGTCAGATTTCTTCTGGGGAAGATCTGATTTCTCAGGTGAGTCCATAAACAAGCAAACACAGTCCCTGCTAACAGCTAATGGAAGGAGAGAGGAGCAGAACAGATCGGGTGTGGGAGATTGGGTATGCCAAAGCTGTGCCACAGTACAGCATGCCAAGTAGCAATTTGGTCTTCTTCATGAACAACTAATTTGCAAACAGCTGAAACAACAGTATACACAGTGGCGTCAGTAATCTCACATTTATGAGAATTATCCCATGATCTAATGAGATTAAACACAAATTTTGCTGTTAACTATTTTATCCTCTTTTAAGAAAATGTTCTTATGCTATTGTCTTAGTAAATCTTTCCAGTCGTTGCTTTTATTGCATTTTTCTTAGATAGAAGTGTAGGTGTACACGTCACTTTATAAAATGTGCTGAACGACTAATGCCCGTCCCAAAGAATTTGCAACAGAAATAAAAGAGGTATCAAGAACAACTGTTCAGAAAACAGATAAGGCAATGTCAGGGGAAAAAACCTAAAAGATAGAAACATAGGATGGTTAGGCAAATAAGGGGACTCTAATTAAGTATTTCCTAATGAATTCCTGTAAAGTATCAGCAGTACTGTTGTAAAAAAACATTGCTGATGCAGAAGCAGCCATACATAAACTCGGAGCTCTGCTGTACTATGTAGGGGTGCTGTAACAGGCAGTACACGTGGCTAACGGGGCAGATGGGTGCCTGCATAGATCTCACCCTTTTCCCCTGTGCCCAGCCTCACTAACAGAAAACAGAGGAAAATACTTCGGAAATGAAATATGACCTTTGGACAGCAACAGCTGTGCTGTGCCATTGCCATGGATGTCCATTGTCTAGCCATCAACTATAGCTCCAAAACTGCAGGGGCAAAGCTTTCCAACAGCCCTGCCCTAAGGAGTGTCCCCAGACACAGATCCCTACGGCTCCTGCCAGTAATTGCCCATTTGAGCCTGGAAGGTCAAGGATTTGTATTTTCCTTAGAGCATCTGGATTTCCAGCTGTTAAAATAAGAACTTGGATCTATTTTGAACTTCTACATCTGGTTCATGCTTCAGGTGCTCGTAAGAAGGACTAGGTTGAAGCTTTCAGTAATTTGGTCTTACACTGGGTGGGAGGACTTCCTCCAGGTCTGTAGACCCAGAGCATCCAGGCATACCTGCCCCAGACTTTTTCAAGGAATTATATTTAATTCTCATTGAACACTTGGCTAGTGTCCAATGTTCACTACATTTTTCCAAGCTTACAAAATAGTCATCAGGATATCTGAAATACCAAAGTACCATCACTTCTGAAAAAAGAAAAGCTGACGCATACATCAAAAAATAACAAAAAGAAGAGCTTTTTCAATTCCTGTTGAGTCAGGATAAACATCCCTAAATATACATGCATGTCACATTACTTAGAGCCAGGGCACAGTTAATCACAATTAAACAGAAGTGTAAATGTTGCTTTCAGTGAAAATAGAAGTATCTGTTTATATTTTACGTAGCGATAGTTATAGAAATCTAGTTGCTTGGGTTTTAAAAAAAAAACAAAAAACTGCATTTTTAACATGAAAAACCCCAATAAACAGAAACTCACATTCTGCTTATTTTCATGTGTGTAATATATTGTGCCAGATGTAGTTGCTGCTATACTACATTTTGGCTACAATTCAAACTTTCAGATAAGGGGAGAGAGAGAAAGTCCCAGCTCCCTTTAGTCTGTCTGTATTTTAATACAAGTGTTGAAATAGGTACTAATCCAACCCAAACCCACATACTCAATATGAAACACATCTACTTGTGTAAGTTATGCAGCAACTTTGTGTTTTAACTGAATACACAGAGAAGTCTTTTGGGGCAGCATTACAGCCCTGCAGTACCTGTTTAGCTAAGCAAGACAGCTTGCTTTGAGCATTCTGGAACTGGATCTCTATGCTAAATGTAAAGGGAAAATTATGGGATTTGATTAGAATTAATTAAGTACTCAATAATATTGAAAAAAATCATCTGTAGTATTTAAGCTTGTTAGCTATGTAAAAGTCATAAAGGAGGTCTACTTATTAAGAGATTTAATTAAGCAAACAAGTCTTCATGACAAAGTCAGCTTTCCAGTCTTACGGAACAACAGTCCAATGATTTTGCTGGGTGTGCTTAGCTTGTTGGTTGTTTAGTTTTAGGTCTCTATTCAGTTAAGAAGTCAAGAATGTGCCTAAGCACCAAGGAGATTTAATCTAACTCATTAACACTTAAATTTAGGTGCATGTGAAATATCCTGCCAAAGTAAGAATTACGTAGTGTAACCAGTGTGATACTTTAACAGCTGTGGTTACAATTCACCTTTAATTTTAAGCAGTTGCTTGAATCATATATATTTCAAATTGGATAACGGACTTGCTATCTAAGACACTTATATGACTTCACCCCTGTAGTATCTGAGCACCTCGTAATCTCAAGTACATCTCTAAGGGAATATCATTAATTCCATTGTAGAACTAAGGCATAGTGAGACTGAAGGTGAGACTAAATACATGTCTTACACATTTGAAAGAAGTCATATTCCAGCCTTACATGCCAAACATCCTTGCAGAGTATTTTATAAGAATTAAGAGCCAAGAAAGAGATTCAGAAAAACTATCAACAAAGTCAGCACAAACAGGAATGACATTTGCTGATTGCATGCTGAAACCAGATTTCTGAGAAAACAATGCCACCATTGCATTGTATGCAAAATGGGCCATATTCAGCAGCCTGGAGGCACTGTCAGAATACTTGACAGTGGCTGAGGGGCTATCATGGAAGACAGTTCATATCAGGGAGCTTTGAGTTCAGACAAGGGTAGGGATTTGAATTTCTACTCCAGTGAGAATATAATCATATGACTAAAGGAATGACGAAAATATACCTACGCCTCTTTGCTTCAAAAACTCACATCTACAAAGTGAGATCTTATCAGGAATAGGGAAGGACTAATACTTAAAACACAGGAACTACCAGGTATATGGGGGCCTGATTTTTGTGGCTGAGTGCATCAGCCACAATAGAGGAGCCTGGGGACATCAGTGACAGAGGTAACAAGCAGACAGAAGAGCCAGTCTTGGAAAACTCAGAGATTAGACAACAGCAAAGCTTTTTGAATGTAAAAAGTTGACTCAAAATTGTGTTTTATTAGTCTAGCCATGAATAACTTTGCACAGATCTCCCAGTTCTCAGATTGCTAGCAAAGTTCCTAGATGCTTGGGAGATTTAAACAGAGACATGACAATTACCACACTGACACAGACCCCAGCTTAATCTAAGGTACTAGGACTTGTCAAGTACAGACTTTTTAGTTTAGAAACTTTTTAGTTTCCAGAAATCTTCGTATGAGTAGAATCTGGCTATTTATCAAAACCTTGTGCCATTCAACTCTAATTCCAAAATTGTTTATTAGCATGATGTAAAGCAACTATAGGGTTTAAAAAGATAAAAGAAGCATGGAGGCTTTACTGGGAGGGATACATTTTGATGCTCAGTATTAAATATTTGCTCAATAGACTGCACAAGTTAAAAACAGATACTTAGATGACTGAAAATTATTGATCCTCATCAGCCATATCAAAGAGAAAAATAAGCTATTCTGAAAACTGAGTTATCTCTAAACTATTTCATACTGTAAGTAATGTCATGGCCCATCCACTTGTCATTAACACTTATAACAGCATAGTTTGGAGAAAACGTTTTATACAGGCACAGTGAATTGAAGGAGCAAATTAAAGAAATAGATCAAGCCCCAGAGTAAATTATATCAGGATTGATATCAACAAAGTCAACCATATTTATGCATATACTTTAATGTTTTGTTGAATCGAGGGTTAAAGCAACACACTGCAGGGTAAATAACCAATACAACTACTTATAATGCTACTTGAAAGCAAGAAAAGCAAATTTTTTGAAAATGCTCTGATTTAACTAAGATGCCAAATACTTCAAATCTAAAATACAGCTCTTCATTCACAGATAAATACCTGGATACCTTTAAGCCAAATGATATTCACATTGATGAAGTTTTTTTTATCACACACACAAAAAAAATTGGAAAAGTTTATCACTGTGTGAGCAGAAGCCTTTAGTTTCTGCTATATCGATCTTCTAAAGTCCAAAGTTAACTGTTCTTTGGAAATCACACCTACAGATTTTTGCTAAGAAAATTCATGCACAGCTGTTACAGAAAGCCAGCATCACGGAGCTGGAGGAATTGTTCTGATAACATTGTCTAAAATATCTCACATGGATTCTGACATAGAATCCTGGCACCTGCAACATGAAAACTTGGATTTGATCATCAAATACTTCAAGTTAAAAAAACCCAACAAACCAGCAGTGCAAACCTCTGTTTATGAGGAAAATATAAAGAAACAATGAACACATTAAAAATACTGTCAAAGAAACAAGTAACTAGCAACATCCCCCACCCCCCCCATTTATGAAGAACAAGACAGTAAGGAAAGTCTACTATGGAAAGACCTCTCTACACGTCAGATCAGTAGCACCTTGTTTAGCTTCTGTCTGATAGTTTTTTCTTTATTCTTTTTTTTGATCCTTTCCCCATGCAAGGACATATACCTTTCTAGTCATACATGAACAGTGCTTATTGTTATGAAATGGAGGTATGAGGTATATTAAATATTAGTTGCATTGAGAATTATTTTAGGTAATCTACAGACATTAATCCATTGAAGAGGGCTTCAGCTACCAAACAAGCTGAAAGCTAAATGCAGAGATGCAGACTACCTTAAAGAGTTAGTGTACAAATTTTTATATTCTCTTGGTTGTCAGGAATGAAAAGAGGAAATGGAAATATTGATTTTTGCTGAGAGGTCTATTAAAAAAGGAGAATATTACAGTTCTAGTTTGTATTTCCATTAAAAAAAAAGCCACTTGGGGAAGACTAAATATGATAGGGCTATTAAATAATAAAGCTACCAGACAAGTAAATATTCCCTAGAGAAGTTCACCACACCAAACAGTATCAGAAGCTGGATTTGCACATTTTTTTTACTAGTGCTCTTCTACTTCAGAAACAGGAGGATATTCTATCTGGATTGTATATAACAGCAGAAAAAATAAGTATTACTAATGTGCATGGTTTTGACTCTGAAGCTAAGCCAAAACACATCACATGCTCAGTATACCATTCTGCATTTATGGTTAAATCAAAAAAAACACCTTAATGCCGCCTGATTTATACCCAACAAACTTTTCAGTCCTGCTTGTCTTATTTTCAAGATGACAATTTATTATTTATTTTCCCTGAATGGTTAAGATATGCTACGTAAATACACATTCTGCTATAAAACAGTAGATAACAACTACATCTGAGGTATTTTTACTTATTTTTAAATACCTCTTCTCATAGTTTGATGATGACAAGTACGTGTTTTCTTCAGATTTTAAATAAATGGACATGACATTTCTTACTTCTTTACTCTTGCATGGAATTAATGCTGAGGATTAATGTTGCTACTGGCACCCTTATATTTTTCAGTCATGCAGCTACTTTGTCTGGTTTCAAGTCTCTCACTTACCCACAAACTGACTTCCTCTACAAGACTAGTCTGTTTTATTCTAGTGCTGACTTTGTCTTTTTGCTATTAATTTTTAAAGTGGGTTCCTTTCAATTTTCAAAAGATATACTACATTGTTCAACTACTTGGAAATGTGCTCCAGTATCATGGAAAAAGGTTGCCTCAATGCCTTTATACCCACTGCTCTATCACTTCTGCCATATTACCTGCAGTCAGAATAACTGAAACACAATGCTGACATCTGCTTTTTTTTTTCACTGGTGTGTTATAAGGCCTTTTATGTTTTCTAATATAAATTTCATAGATTTTTCATCTTACTTTCATTTGTGAAATGCACCAGAAAATACTTTGAGTATTTAAATGAATATTTGTTATGAACCTTTAACTCTTAGAAAATGAATGAGTTCCTTCTTTTTCAACTATACATACTCCTTATTTTTTTATTAAGAATATTCACATACACACAGAAATCACTTTAAAGAGTTTAAATGCTTCAACTATTGTGAGTAATAACAATAGGACAGAAAAATGTATGTCATCTGGAAGTCAGTACAACTGGAACTACTAAGTATGATAATTAAATAATCCTCTTGCTGAGGAAGCCTAAATATGCCAAAAATATAATGTAACGCTTATAAAATTTACATATAAATACATGTATATGTGTATAAATGCACATGTGCATCATGTTTAATAATCTCTCCTGATCTTTTACTTCTTTAACTAGAAGTGAAAATCTGTACACAAGGCTAGCTGTACATAGCTTAGTTAAGTGCATCTTTTCAAACTACTACACTGTTCTGGATATTTTTCTCTGGAGATCTCAGTAACAATTCTCTAAGGTAGGGATTGATATTCACATCTTAAAGGTGGAAAAAGTGAAGATCAGAAAGGTTAAAAGCCTGCCTGAGGTAATAGAGTTGGTCGATATCAAACCTAGGAGTGGAATCTACAGCTGACAGTTGCCATCCCCATACACCATTTTCTGCTGGAAGATACATTTCCCACTGGAAAAGATCCCAAACCTCCCTCTAACTCAAACCCACCACCATCCCCCACCCCCAAACTCCTAAAAATCTTAAGATATTTTTTGTTCTTTTACAGTTGATTTGTATAAATCTGTAACAATGGACAAATGAAGTAGTTGTAAAACAAGTATGAATCTTAGCCCAGAACTAGAAATTAACTGATAAATATATAATAACAAATATTTATGTGAATTTCAATTAAGAGTAAGAAACTGCTGCGAAGCTAGACTTAAAAAAAAAAGCAGGGAAGGAGATGAAGTGTAATTAGGACACCTCTTTACTTGCTCTAAGGCAGAGAAAAGACAGAAAAATTGCTGAGGGAAAGAACTGCATCTGGAAAGGAGTCTGAATAAAATGCTGGGGATAAAGCGAGAAAGTACATAATGTCTACAATGTAGTACAAAGAGCAGAAAGAAAAACCCAAAGCTGTGGTGAATTCCAGTTTCTTCATAAGACCTAAATCAAACATTGCGAAGCCCCCACCCCATTCACAGCATGGAGCTTTTTCAGGAACTCTGCACTGAAGTAGTAGCGCATCCAAGCCTGCGGCTTGCAAAGGTACCACAGCCATCTCCAGGAGAGATTGCTGGACCTGGAAAATTCTATGGGCTTGTACTGACCTCTAGTGATCATCCACAGTGTCCTCCGGTGACTGTACCCCACCCCAAAGGGCATAGTCCCTATCACATGCTCCACCTTCAAGGAATGACCTCACTTATTTGGCAATGCTGCTGCTATGCTGCTTATGTATTACAGATACCAAAATGGCTAGAAATGGACGCTAGAGGTCATTAGAATATTTTATGCTGCATCTTGTTACCTTCTAGGTTCTCTTCTCCTATGCCTAAAACAACATGGTGAAAAAGACCTTTGCTTGCAATTGCTGTGGAAAGGGAAGAATCATGGTGCCTCAGAATTGTGCCACATGCTTTGCAGGTTACAGCACTGGTATTCAGATCTGTAACTAAACTACACAGCTGTAGAGTTGAACATACTAAGTAAAGAATTTCTTGTAGCAAAAGAGGTAGTGTGGTTGAATACAGAGTGCTAAGTGTCTACAATGATGCTCATTCTGTCCTCTCAATTTTTATGAGAACACCTTTCTCACTTGCTTTTATGCCAAAAAGATATTTATCTTGTGCTACTGACTTCACCACATTTCTGAGCTTCTGACATTTGCAACATCTGTCAAAATACTATTCATATTTTTTGACATTTTCCATCATTAGGTAATGAAACCACTTCAGTTTTAATGGGGATGTGATGAAAAACTGCACAGGAAATTAATCTGGCTAATGTATTAGTGTTAGCACTAACACCTAAGTCATATTTGAAGGACGTGTAGATTCAAGGACATCTGGTTTTGTATCATCATTAAAATACTTCAGTAAATTGATACGCAGTCTTAGCATATAATCATATCAGGGGAAAAAATGTACTAGTACATGCACTGGACCATGCCACTTCTGAGAAGTCTTGCAATATAGATGATGAAGAATAAAGTAGCATAATTTTAAGGCATGCTAAGTAAATATAGCTGTCACTGTATAATATTATTACTTTGAAGTGTGTTACAGGCAACAACAATGCTTTTCTGAACTAATCAAGGTAATAATTACTGTGATTATCTGATAAATATATTAGTATAAACTCTTAACATTCAGATGGATTGCTAGGTCAACAATTTAAAGGACTTATTCAGATTTCACATATTCAGCATTATTTTAAATAATAAATATAAAATTAAAGTAGGCGAGTTTTTACCAAACACTTCTAATTCCTGCTGCTTCTTACTTGCCAGGAAAAAACTGACAGAAAACCTTTTGCTTTGAAAACAAAGCAATAAATACGAAATTCACTAGCATTCAAAATATTTTTACTATTACTATAAAAATTCTAAATTTCAAAAATAAATTTAAATAATACTGATTTCTTGATCCTGTTTATTCATCTCTGGTGATTTGCGTGGTCTTTCTTTAATCTATTTCTGTATACCCATCTAACTATACATTATTCACCATACATGCAAGATGATATATACATATACATGCACACACACAAACACACACACTCCTTTTTAGGAAGAGAAATACCGAGTCACCAAAACACAGCAGGAAAACTAGAATGTATTTACATTGTGGAATGAAAAATTTGATTATACTAAGATGAGTTAAGTCTGGATATTTGTAAAATGTTTTAATGTGCTTTAAAAATATGATTTTATATGCTTTAGTTTTACATTACCTATGTGATTTAGATGTGCATCATAAAAAGCTTTTGATGATAAAGATACCAGTTGATGGTAGTGATCAAGATCAACATGGTGATTATCATAGGAGAGAAACCTATACTCTAATCAGTGTTTTGAGGAAACCATTTATGAGAGCACTTGACCTCTGTATTTAGACCTAGCAATTAGCACACTTTGTATGTAAATCATTCACCTTATTGTACGTCTCTTCAAGGTATGCCTTGCCACAAGATGCAACCAGTCTTGACCAGGAGATACAAAAGGCAGCTCAAGTCAGCAGGATCTGCCTGTAAGCTCAGAACCTTAGAGTTGTATGCTCTGTCTCGCAGTCCTTAGTAATGTCCTTCTAGAAAAGCAAGGTCCTACAGTGGAAATACTGAACTAGAAATTAAAAGACATGGGTGTTAATTTTTTCCATTTGCCATTTTTCTCATATGTCCTCAGACAAGACCTAAGATAATGGTGAATTTAATCTGACCAGATGCAGAAAATCTTCCCTTAGTTTTGGACTACAGTTAATAGAGGCGAATGGACACTTTAAGTTAGCAATTAATCTCATTCTCATGTAGAATATTAAGCAGGGGGGTCTGAATCATGCCTTTCACATATCTAGAGTCAGTTTCTTTCTATCAGGAATTAAAATAGCAAAGAATAGCAACCTCAACATGTATGCCTACATTACAGGTATAAAGACATAAAAGATTAATTCTATTTTACAATTTTGATTTGTTTTGTTTCTCTGTGAAATGGGATGGTAACATTCTCCTTCTACTTTTCTTTGTCCTGGACAATTTATACATGCAAAACTGTGATTTGACATGAATGGTCACTGCATCCTACACAAGGTAATGCTAACATTGGCTAGTATCTCAGGAATTGCTGCAATACAGGTAAGTAGTCAGGCCTGCTCAGTGTCCCATATTACATAAAAGTAAAACTTAGAAACACAGATTTGAGAATTCAAACATAATTTTGTTCACTTTTTCTTTTAGCCTGTATTGTATAAAATATAAGGGTGGTTTTCTAGAGATACGGCTTATGATGTACATTATTATTTGGCCATTTTCACACTAAGACAGAAATTACGTAGATTATTTTTAACAATATTAAGCTAAGAATTTGGTTTACATTGAATTTAATAGCTGGAAAGCTACGCCTCTAAGAATATTTTATGCATTTATTTTGCATAAATTACATGACAAAAAAACCATAGTGTTTAAGATACACTTTTCCTGCGTCTATTATGCAAGGTCTCATAAAGACTGCATTTAGAATGAAAACCAAATACCACTACAACTAATGCCAGTGGACAGAAGTCGCCTTCAGGAATGGGGAAAAGTTAACACAGCAATCTTTAATAGGGAAGAAATCAAATAGAGCCTTCCAAGCCAGAGGAAAGCATTCAAATATAGAACTAGTAAGTCTTTCACGCCACTCAGGTTCATTTTTAAACAATGACAGCCAGGTACTGCTTTTAACATGTTAAGGAAAGGCTCTGCATTATGATATTATAATATAATTCTAAATAAAAGCATACAATTGTGTAAAATATAGTTACATCACCATACAGTAAGCATTAAATCTAAGTGGGAGGCTAGAGACCTATATCCTCTCCAAAGAAAGGTCGGTGAGTCATGGGCAAAAATTACTAAGGGTCTTTAAAGAGATGCCTTATTACTTTTCATTCTTATTAGTATTTATCTTACCTAATTGGAATTTAAGGTCTCTGGGGCAAGGGGTAATATAAACTCACTGTGAATATTCTGACAGAACAGGATCAACCTCCATTAGTACATCTCAGTGCTACGTGAATATGTATAACATTGTAGACAAAAAAAAAAAAAAAAGAAAACCAACAACAAAAAACCAACCATATTTTGAATACTTTGCATCTATTTTTAACATATTTTTAAGAAAAGGCTCAGAGTTTTCTGATGGCTATACGTCTGTGAGTCAACCCCATATTTCTCCAGTTATCCTCACAGAGAAAGTGGTTCTGTATGACTTTTCACTCCATATTACTGATACCAAAAAACCCCCAAGAGTACTTATGATGCAAAACTTAATGGAAGCTTTTTATAAAATACAAAGGAATAAAACCTTCTCTTTATGAAATTCTCTGCCTTCATCTGCCTATTAAACTTTCTAAGTTCAAAACTTCATTCTTGTCACAGTAAATAAATCGGTCAGTCTAAAGTGGAGTCCTTCACTGGGCCTACCTAAGAAATCAAGACTCAGCCAGTTATTTGAAGTTATTTCCTTCTCAGTCATCACTGGTCTCCAAATAGATAACCAGCTCAGTTAGTGAGATTCAATCTGTTTTACTTCACTTGCTTTCTTAATTTATCCTTTAATGTAAAAATCACTATCTCATCTCTGAATATGAATAATCAGAATTGTTAAGTACAGATGATACGACTCAGATTCAATTCTTAATCAGTATTTTTGTGCTGAATCTTTTGTTTAGCAAAGCCTCACTAATCCATAGGAGCCAGCAACCACTGTGAAAGAATCAAAGCTGTGTCTCACAGGTCTCAGTGAAGGTTCAGGTACAATTGTGCACTTTCATGTTATCAGAACTCTGATTTTAACAAACATTATAAAGCCCCTTTATTGTTTTTCTCAGATTCAGAATTATTGAATAACTAGAATGAAACTTCTAAAAATAAACATACTATAGACGTTAGGATTTAGAATCTTTGCTTATTGCATTTCAGCTTTATCTTCAGCCTCCTTATTTCACTAGCTCCCTAACTTGCTGAGTTTGGATTGGTTTATGTGTCCAGCTTGCTCCCAAAGGCTAGAATAATTGCATGTTTTTAGGGTTTAAACTCTTGCAGTGATTTACTGACTCTAATAAACCCTCTTCAGTTGACCATCAGCTCACTCGTGCTCAGAACTTTTACTTCTGCACTTAAAATTGTGATTCAGAAAAACTAAATAGATGTCTGGACATTCAAGGGTCTTGAGTTTCCCCTGGTCTCTACAGTTCAGTTAACTGAGTCTCGATTATTCAGAAAGACACTTCTCTCTTAGAAACACTTGATAGGTGCCTTCTCCAAACTAAGGTTTCTTTTTTTGCTTGGAGGGAAAAAAATCTGATATTTTTTGCCTTCATGGACACCACCCAAACTTCCCAGTTAATCACAGATTTTACAAGTTCTTCTTACTGCTCCTTAAAAAAGACATTATAATACTCTGAGTTATACTGAGCAAATTTTCCTGCCCAAATATAGAAAAAAAAAATAAATATCCAGCATACTTCCTACACTTTTCCCATGACCATTTCATTTCCCTTCCATATGAGATTCAGTGTTCCCTTCGTAGCTAATTGGACACATCAATATTTTTTTTCCTCACCCTTTCCACAGTTTTCTAACCAATATTGCATGACAGGCTTGCAAGTATTGAAGCATATTATGTATAATTTGTCTTTTGAAAGGGCTAGGGTTGATCTAGGGCAATTTAATTAAAACCACACATTAATATATTCTAAATTATCCTTGAACTATAACTGCAGTATGCTTTTAGAGTTTCATTAGGAGTAAACAGACAGGCCTACTTGCAGTCAAGAAAACTTGACTAATTCTACTGAATATGTGAGGAGTTAGCTTCCATTTGCAACTGTGGTTCAGAAAATGGAGCCTCTCAAAATCCTGTTTTCTCCTTTCAGTTTCATACACAGCCCTGAGGAATAGTCAGCCTATCCAAATGTATAAATTAGTTAAATGCTAATTGCTCAAAACATAATGATGTGAGCAATAAAGTGGCACAATGATGTCAAAAACAGTTGTGTAATTATAAGTTTGTACATTGCACTTAATAAAAACACCTGAAGTACTTGAAATCAGCTCATGTTTTTAAAATGTATCAGGGATATGAGGAATGTATACCAAAAAAAAAAGTAGTATGGATTTCCAGTTTACTTAAATAGTTAATATAAATATCACCATCTACTGGCAGAAGGAAATATGTAGCAGTGTTCACAAGCTTGTAGAATCAATTATTGACACAAATGGATTCCAGCTTACACAGCTCTTAAAAATTTGCAGAAATACCATTAACTTCTTTGCTGCCTGGCAATGTCCACATAATTTTCTCAAGTTGCTATGTGGAACTGCATGTGACTTGCGGCGCAGCTTCACACACTTCAGCAAAATTACCCTGCGTTATCAAGATGCTCATCCTCAATTAGGAAGAATACTCATAAACTGATTTTACAGGAAGCTGTTTCATACTTGCTATTCTCTCTGATCTGTAAGAAAAGAACTACATTTTATTGTTGTGGTTTGTTTTTATAGTGATAGTGGTTACAAAGCATTCCTCATATTAGGGCAAACTTTTATGACTTTCTGGTTTTTTTTCACAGATAAGTGTATCTCTAACTTTGATGTGGAAATATCGCTGAGAAAGAAATTCTCCTATTTTTTCAAATGTGAGGCTAATTTGTTTGGTAATGCAAATGGGGGTAAAATGTTAAAAGTGGGAAAGCCTGGGTTTTTATTTGCCTTTTTGTATCCGAGTTCTTAATTTGCTCCTTTCTGTGCTCAGGTTTTTGTGTAATCCTGAAGGCTAAGCTTTTCGTAATTTTGATAAAAGCTTAGTTTCTTGTTCTCAGTTGCCTTCAGGAACTGCAGCTTTAAGTAAAACATTAAATAGCATGAGTCTTGTCTTGAAATTGTGAGAGTTTGCAAGACTGAGATTGCAGAAATCAAATCTTGACCTGATTTAAGCTAAGACAAGTAAAATAGTCATGAATAGAAAGATATCAACAGAAAATTAAATAGCAGAGTCTTATCATAGTTTTGATAACAGGAGATAAGAAAGAAACAAAGGAAAAAAACCTAAAATTGAGAAGCTTGCAATACGGGAATGGAAATACAGTATGTGGAAAACAGAGATAGTGGAGTAGGTTTTAGAGGAAATATCAATAACCTGGGAGACATACAGATATCTTCTCTGAAACAAAAAAATGGAAAACCAGAGAGGGCAATGTCATAAATGCTAGCAAAAGTCTTGATGGGCCCAGAACGACTGGGAAAAGTAAAGATGAGATGGAGGATTAGCAATTTGGCCAGAATCTACAGATCACTGTAGATTTTAGCAAGATCCCTCCAAATAGATGAAACAGCTGAGAAAGCACATTAGAAATAAGGTAGGACCAAGCCAGTAATTCGGCTTATTCATGCATTATTATAGACTGGGCTCTTTCAACTGTTTTAATACCGTAAAGTAACCACTTCGTACTAGAAGACATCCTAGCAAAAAGTAGGAACTGTTGCTGCTGACAATAGCTCTTGCCACCATGCTGCCAATCATGTAGAACTACTGGAAGACAGGTGACTTGGCAAAATCTCTGCTTTAGATGGAGCTAGTTATGAACGAAGAATGAGGTGATATCTTCAAGGACAGTAACACAAGCAGTAGTCCTTTGTGCTGTGGATGCAAGAAATGGCACAGTCTGTAGATAGTATATAAGGAGTGAGCTGAAAGTAAAAGCTTTCAGAAAGATATATAAAACAATGTCAGAAGTTCAGAAGGGCTAAGGGACTGAAAAATAAGGTTTTTCTTTTTATGCCATTAATCACCCTTAAATTGCAAGGCCACTTCTCCACAGATTTGAACCTCGCCTTTAATGCTTTCAAACGCAGAGCACAGCCTATGTTCGAGGAAGATAATAAGCAGAGCTAAATGCCTGTGCTTGGAATTTGTCTTAAGGTGACATCTTAAGGCATTGGTACAGAGTAGATTTCTGCATCTCCAAGACTTCACTTATTTTTCTGCGCTGTTGGATATACATTGTGCTCTATTTTCCTCTTCACTTCCCTCTCTCCATTCTTTTGGTAACCATCTCTATTTTTGCTTCTTTAGCCAGAGGAGCACTTTGGAACAACATCAGAGCTTGTAACAGATTCTTCCTGACAACTGCATTAGTACTAAATGGCCCAAGATCAGGCTGTCTAATGGGACTGAGAAACACATCACTAGTCTTTTTGGCAAAGAGGTCAGCAAATGATTTCATAACACTCAATAAAAATAAACAAAAATATCCTATATAGGAAATAAAAAAGCTTTATATTTTGTTCTTTCAAACAAATCCTCTGTTCTATATTGCACAAAACTTGGAAGATCATAATCTTGCTATCAATTAGCTGCTGATGGTGTCTAATTTTATTTACAAAGCTGTCTTTGAGAAAATGAGAATGTGGAAAGACTCATCGCAATCCCAGCTTGATGCCTAAAGTAATTGGCAAATAAAATATCATTTCTTACAAAGCAGGGCAAGGGAAAAGAATTCAACATCTCATACACTAAAAGCCACCCTTTCCCTATTTCAGACAAGACTTATTGGATGTAGAAGTAAGAAAAAAAGCGACCACTATAAATCTGAGTTTTTACTTTTCCAAGCTATACAGTGAAAACATCATAAAAAACCCACTGATATGTTCAGGGCAGAATTATGCATAACATCAGCAGTCTTATATGGCCTTAGTTGTTACTCCTTAAGGATAAGCCCTTCTTTCTGTAGCACATTAATCACAATCCCTAGCACATTTCCATACTGTTCCTGACAACAGGTAATAAGTTATGATATCTAGTTCTCCAATTAGAACTGAATCACAGAAGTGACACACATTACTTTGAATTCCCATTGTAACCCATAAGCCTGTATGCGCCCTGGCTATGTCCTGCCCAATGTTCTCACTGCAATCTGGAATGAATCAACTAATTTTCCAGCCAGAGAAACTCAGGCACAGAGGGGAGACATTCACACCTGATTTTTGCCTTGACAGTAAGTTTCGACATAACTTGCTTAAGCTATTTGGCTCTAAAAAATTGATTCAAACTAAAGTAGTTCTGACATTTAGCTATATAACTTTACAGGTCAGTAATACAGTCAGGGATATCTGAGACTCATACCCTGGAATCTTTTTGTAGAGACAAATAGGCATTTCTAGAGTTCAATTAACCTGAACTATTTTAGATTTCTAAGTCATAATGAGATTAGTCGTGTCCCACAAGTGGCTGTTTCTCTTCCCTGACTATAAAAAGTCAAAATGATGTCTAGCTCAGACAAATATGTTAATATTACAGAAGGATGTTGCAAGTTAGGTGAGATTAATCTCACACACAGAGGCTAAAGAATAGCTTTTAAAGTATGTAAGTGGTTTCCCAATATATTTAGATGCTTTGGCACTTTTGAAAACCTCATTAGCTGTCTATCTGCAGTTTTCAGTACTTACATACGTCTACCAAGTTTCCCCATGGAAATTCTCCATGGAATTACTCCCACAGAAAAGTCAAATGAAGATGAGTGTCTTTAGAACCAAAGAGAAACAAATTCCATCATCACACACACACACATGCAAAGAGAAAGTAAGAGTCTTAAGGACTGGGCTTCCAATCTTTTCCATACCACAATATGCTCAGCACCTGTTAGGATCAAATGGTTGTCTAAAAGTCTAAAAATTGCAGGGTTTTTTCCTAAATGCAATCCTCTACAAGGCAAACTGAGAAATGTGCTGAGTAGGAAGTTTTTTGTGAACAGTCCTTGTTCCTACAATTTCCCAACCCTAAAACTAACCAAATACAAAATATCTGGAAGAAATGAGACAAAGGCAGTATTATGTATTCCATACTTATTTTTTCTAATATCGCACAGAAATGCAAATAAACAAAAAGCTCATCTACTATAAATAGATTGTCTATTCCAAACAATATGTTTCAGATGATAAAAAAAACCTTGTAAACATGTATCAATACTTATCAGAATAGCAACATAAGAGTGCTATATAATCTGCCACAAACATGTTCTTTTTTGTTTGGCTGGTTGTTTTGCTTTGTTTTTACAGACTGAAGCCTCTTGTCTTACCAGGGAAATATCCAACACCATTAAAACCAGGAATATATTTCTGCAGTATTCCGGAAAGACATTTTTTGTCTTTAGTACATGAACCAAACATGTGAGTAGATGTGTCAAGTGGCTACCCTGCACATCTTTTAATGCTGGCTTCTCTGGAAGCCCCTTAGATGCTGTAGACTTTCAGACTCCTTTACCAGTGTTAATCGACCAATATGATGGATGATTGGAAGACACAGTAAAGGGCTATTTGTGATGTCTGTATTGACTAAAATACACAGTCATAATCATTTCACTCATAGTACAATGCCATTTTAAATATGTTTTGTACTACTTAAAGCTCAAAATAAATTTGTAAATGTGACATTGTTCTGCTCATTCTTCTAACTGCAGTCATAGTAAATTAATCATACAGTGTGTAATGGAAAATATTAGCTAATGTCCAAACATTAACTGCTTGACATTACTGTCAGCTGCGTGTCATTAATATTCTTATTAAGTGCCATGAAAAGTTGGTTGAATGGACATTAATGGCCTTTAAAGATGCAGATGAAAAAAAATGGTTGCAAATACACAGTTCTTCCAATAGAAAATAAGTATTTATATAGCTTAAAGACTAATTTATCTTCAAGGGAGAGTAACAATTATAAAAAGTAACACACCACTCTTACACTGGGGGATGGGACATGACATTTTCTGTATTTTTAATGGGAATTACATCTATAAAACTTGTGATAGGAAGACATGGCTATATTGCAATTAGCACATGCATACACGCACACTCAGATCCTATGAATTTAAGATCAGAGTTTCAACATTTGACACCATTTTCCCTATAAAAGCTTAGCTATTTCTGTCAGATTCTCCCAGTACTTGTGGGCTTTGCAGGTTATGACTCCTGCACAGTGTTAAAAAGCTCCTCTGTTATAAAAAGAATAAAGGTTTTGATGATTAATTGCCAGTAGTCACCTGCTGTATTACTGCATGGATGAGAACATTAATGTGGCAATCATCACTGCAGTCTTCTGAATAAAATAACCATAAAATGCATAAAATCAGACATGCACAGAGTGAATCACCAGTGGAAAAGTATGCCTATTGGCTCTGCGAGGTATATGATCAAAAGGATGATCTAGACAGAGCTACTAATTCAGCAGAGCATGAAAGCTAGAAAAGCGAAAAAGCCAGATGTGCAGAGAGCTAAGACTGACAAAGGAGCTAAGCCTGCGAAGACAGAAGGCCAAATTACAACATTCTCATAAAGGTGTAACCACCTGTCAATCAGAGTTTTGTCTGCTTCTACTACTTCAAAGTCCCTAATGAAACAACCAACTGAAAATCGTCAAAATGAGCTAATGTGTTAATTGCTGTGGGATTGAGGCTAAAGCTACAGTAACTCAAGACAAAGCTAAGAAACAACCTTTGTAGTGACAATAAATCTGTGCAGTCTTTTTATTTTGTTCCATGATGCCTAATAACTGAATACTGAAATCTGGCTACAGAAATAGCTTCTCTTGACAGACACATTTCTGTATAGCTGAGTTGCAGACTATAAAACTTGGCTCTTTCTTGTGCATCGGCACATTTTGCATGTGGGACAATAGTAGCAGATAATCACAGGCACTCTGCTGAAAGGTGAGTTCATATTATGGACAGTCATGTACTGCAACTGCCAGGAGCTGATGCAGGCAAAACAAAAGGAAGGACAGTGGAGCCCACGGAGCTCCTCTCTGTAGGACCTGCTCATTATCCACCTCTCCTTTTGACAGGAGTGGGCAAAGCATTGATGCTCTTAGAGGGAAGTTTCACCACTGGGGTGGAGGAGTAGTGTTTAAAAGGCACAGAAAACATTTATTTTGCTACTACAGAAAACTAAGTCATCACAGGAAACACCTTTTTTTTGTACCTCAAAGGCAAATTTTTAGAATGAACAAAATATAATTTTGCCTCTTCAAAACCATGCTGGTGCCATTGCTTTTTGGCTTTGCTTGTTTTTCTTTTTTTTTCACAAGGCCTTGCTTCATTCAACAGGTGGGGTGGATAGGATGTAGGAATGACCAGCTGTTCACTCTTCCTTTATATCCTCTTATGCTCATCACTCACTGTATGACCTTTACCTTACATACCATACGTCATCCAAACCATGCACTAAGCTCTGACTAAATATTAGCTTCCTAAGTCTTATACTACAGCCTTTACATCTCTGATTCTGCAAACACTGGCAAGTTACCTTGTCTATGATTACATCTCCCTTAGAAAAAAACCTTCCAAAGCCCAACATTTTATGCCTGGGAAGCCGGAGTCAAGGAACCTTGATAGGAGTCGCAAAAAGAAACTGAATTCTGTTGAGGGCAGAACTGTGAGGAAGGAACAGGAAATATTTTTCCTATTTTATGAAATGCAAAAAATGTTTTCATTGCTTCAGTAATTTTTTTCAGTGGGGAGGGGGTGGGGGAAGAGGACGGAACAAGAAGAGATTTTGAGAGGGAGAGAGAGAAAAAAAACCCAAAAATAATCAAAGCTTTATGCCTAATCCTGCTTAGACAGAGAGGGGCTAAGTTTAACCCCTCATATCTTCTAAGCCTCCAAATAAGAAATAATTAAATGTGTTAAGTAATTATTTTAATTACTTGAATGTGTTAAGTAACTTAAAGACACTGTGCTCCTATGGTGTGCTATTTTCTTCCACTTCTCCTGTAGACATCTCTCTTGTAACTAAGAAAACTTGTCAGAAGCTGCACTGAAGCGTACTCACTCTCACAAAAAGTTTCATCCTGAGAAAACAATTTCACAAAAGGTTCCCAAAAACTCTGTTTGTGACAAGTACCTCATGGAGCTGCTCACACAGCCCTGTCATAGCCGTTGGGCAGAATTGCTCAACTGGCAACAGAAATATCTTGAACAAAGCCTCACCTGGAGTACTGCGTCCAGTTCTGGGCTCCCCAGTACAAGAGAGACACGGCGCTCCGGAAGCAAGTACAGCAAAGGGCTACTACAATGATTAAGGGTCTGCAGCATCTCTCATCTGAGGAAAGGCTGAGGGAGCTGGGCCTGTTCAGCCCAGAGATGAGAAGGCTCCAGAGGGAATGTGATAACCTCCAAAAGGAGGGTGTCAAGGGGATGGCACCAGATTTGTTCCTGGCGGTGCCAGGCAACAGGACAAGAGGCAGCAGGCACAAACTAAACCACAGTTCAACCTGAACATGAGGAAGCACTTCTTTACTGTGAAGGTGACTGAGCATTGGAAGAGGTTGCCCGGAGACGTTGCAGAGTCTCCTCTCCTGGAGATATGCAAGCTGTCTGGGCATGATCCTGAGTAATGTGCTCTAAGTGACACTGTGTGAGAAGGGAGGTTGAACTACATAACCTTCAGCGGCCCCTTCCAACCTCAAACATTCTGTGATTCTGTAAAAGACACTCTGCATATGATAGTAACATAAAATATTCAACAGTGATTCATATGGAATTATTAGACTGCTTCATAGTTTCCTGTGAAATTCAGTAATTGTGACTGGTGTGAATAAAGGAGGACAGAACAGATCCAGATCAGATACAGACAGTAGCAACATGTGGAAGTGACAAATCCTGCTTTATCTCACACACCAGAATTGTTCCTTCTTCCATTTGTCCCACCTACATGAGGCTTCAGTATCCAGCTAAGGATAAAGGTAATTTTCTTTTGCCTTTGCAGAAAATAGGTGCACTTTGATATTCCTATATATTCCCACCTAGTTGACAGACATTGTGAATCTTACTTTCAGCTTGTGTAGAAAGGGCACTTAACATTGCTGTTAATAATAGTTTAACATTAACAAAAAACAACTTTTAGATTTGGTGTGCAGTGTACAGGAAAACGGTCTCACTAAACAGGGATCTAAATAGCAAGATTTGTATTCACAGTATTGACTGAAAATCTATGCTGAACACTGTGGAAAAGAAATTGGATAGGTCTTGTTCAACTGGTCTTAGGTCCAGATGTCCAGATGCTTACACAGGTTTGAGTTTTCAGCAAAGTTAAACTGGTGTTTAATTGAATTCCTGAGAGGTTTGCGTGTCCTAAGATTACAGAATTTATCCACAAAGTACTAAGGCACATGCTTAATTTTTAAATCTAGCCATGTTCAGCAGAACAGTCCACTGATTTCAGCTCTTGGTTAAAATTAAGCATATACTGAAATGACCTATATGACAATTATATTACAAAGCAGCATCTGAAAGCATGAAAAGCAATTACATATTAGTAGGTAATACTTGCACAACCATTTCTAAGACACTTAGGGCAAGATCCCTTTAAATCAGTGTAGTATCATGAAAGAAAGTATTTAGTCAAAATTAATCACTCACCATAGTAAACTAATATATTTTTGCAATTTAGACATTTCTCTGAAAACAGATGTCTGTATATTGATCCTACAATCAATCACTTCTTAGCAGAAATCACCAAGTTTGTCAGTCCATAAAACACACACATACATATGTATAAATATATATACGCACTTTCAAACAAATACAGCATAAACAGGCACTGCCCAAGCATCCATCCATAGGGGCCACCCCACCATATCTTTTCCTCCATAGCAAAGTGCCGGTACCAGAAACCAAAGTATATCTAAGCCACAAAAGATGAAAGCTAGATCCTCACTTTAGCACAGAGGACAACCATTCCCTCTCTCAGTAGACATGCCAAAGCAGAATGCATGGTACCGTAGCCCCACATAAGTTAATTAAGCTGTTATATAATTGGAATGATCTAGGACAGTTTCCTAGGCTTAAGGTTTACAATAGAATAAGACCCAGTTTGCACTGTCTTCAGCCATTTTGTCACAGAAATCTAAAATAGGCTGGGGAGGCTGAGGATGGAGACACAAGTGATGCACAGCACATGCTCTCACCACTTTTATTCATGATTACTGTAGAGACAAAGCATTTGGTTTTAGAAAAGAGCAAGTGGGGTTTGGTGCCCCCCTCCCCTAATATTTATATTTTTGACCCAGGTACAGATGGGATGAGCAGGAAGTTTGAGGATTTCCTGAATAAACTTGCCTTTACAAGAGAAAATAATCCTTCTGCCCAAACTAGCAAACTCAACCAATTATCCCCTTAGCCTTTCTGCTGGCAGAGCCTGTACCTCTGAAGTCCTACCTATCAATATCCAATCAGCATGTTTCACATAGATTATTCTGAATTTTATCTTATTCTTTTGAGGTTATTCTATATTATAGAGCAATAACTGTGCAATTTGATGGATGATCAATCGACTCTGAGTTCCACTCCAACCTCAAAACCACGCGCTAGCTGAAATGTTAAACCAATTGTACAATCAGTGTTTGAGAGAAGGGGTTGTGACATTACTGCAAGCCATGAAATTAAGGCAATTGCCAATTAAAGAGTAAATTTGGTTGAGAAGGAAAAACAAAATGGATTAAAAATAAGTCATCAATAAAGAGTTTAAAAAATCAGAAGACTCACTGACATTTCAAAAATTATCAATGAAAGTAGCAAACAGCTCACAGTCAAACACTGGAATATCAGATTAAAACAATGGTAGTATTAGAATAAATTTGCATTTTTCTTCCCTAAACTTCAAATTATTTATATAACTAAGCTTAAATACTGATTTACAGACATGGTCATGTTTCTGTTTTATGTCAGTCCCTTTAAACTGGTACCCTGGGATGCTATCACAGTGGCAACTCCAAATTCAGGCAGCAATAATTAGAAATGAGAATGTATGTGGAAAAAATATAAGAGTATATTTTAAGATGCATTTTGATTTTACAGGGTTCATACCCTTTAGACTTTATGTTCTATAGCTGTTCAGGCATTTAAAATTTATATGGACAGATGTGAACAGAAGGACAGTGCTCATCTCCAAAGTTCAAGTGCTGGATGAGAAAAATTTCAACCTGCACAGTCAATCATGTAGCTGAAAGCTGATACTTTGTTAGCTTCCGTATGATATTGATTTTGTGCTCTTATGGACTGTCCTTTAACTAATTAATATATTTATCTAACTGATTTACAGAGACCTTTGACTGGAAGCATTTATTTATGTGCTCAGATAACAGCACATAAATAGGCCTTGACACAATAAATTGGACTTGACACAAACCTACAATTAAACTCTTCACAGAATCAAAAGAGAATAATATTCCTATGACATTTATTTATAAGAAAAAAACAGGAGAAATTGCAAATAAAGATTATTTTCATTAGAAATATCTGAACCAGAGCAATGGTAGATTTACTTTTTTTTTGTCTGCAAATAACTCAATAGAGAACTTAAATTGTAATTTTGAATTATTGTGAAGACTTACTGATCAGTTTGCATCTAGCTTGATACTAATAAAAATTTGAATTATAAGGATAAATTATTGTGCAGAACTTATTTTTCAGTCTTAGCAGTACATCAAGAAAACTTACATACACAAATATCCAGCACAAAACATACTTAGTGCTTTGGAAAGCAATTACAATGCAAATTTTCTTATATGAGCTTTTAATTAAAGCATCTCCATTTCTTCATAAATCTTTGGGGGAAAAAACCTCAAACCAAACCCATAACAAAAATGGTCATAAAATTCTATAGTCAGGATAAAGCTTTCAGAGCAACTAAAAAACTTAAAAGCTGAATTCCAGAACTGTACCTTTTGTCTCAACATCAGACTCTGTCGTGGAGAGAAAATTCTGAAAAAGGTACAAATTTCCGGAGCTGTAAAATTACGTGGGCTGACATGAACTGCAACACTTTTTTTCTTCCTATATGAAATCCTGCAGGTGGATTATTGATTTATTGGTTTTATCATGGGCAGCGCTTCTCAAATCTTTCAATTACAGGATAAAAATGAAGATAGTTAATTTCAATCAAAAAAGGTATAGCTGCGAGTGAATATACATTTTTCTAGCAATTCTAACTGTCAGATCTAGAAAAATGAAGAAAAGAAGCAGCAAGTTCATGCTCTGCCAAATGCACAACTGCAGCAAGGAAAAAAAGCATGTACAAGTATATATGTGCATATCTGGGTGAATGTGACTCAGAGTTTTTGCTTTTACATAGCTAGTATGAAGCATTTTAATGGAATATAACTTTCACTTCCTAAAGTTCAAGAAGCTGTAAAGGTTTCTTAAATTAGGCAGCCAAAATCATTAATATCCTAAGGAAATTTTGGCAAAACACTGAATTCGTATTGACGCAAGGACTAGGAGATAGCAGATTCAATTAACGAAACTATTCCTCTTCTCTGATGGTTTTGCTCTTTCTTTCTGAAATCAGCAGAGTAACACCAACTTTACCACAAGTGCAGAGAAAGAGCTAATGTTTTAGAATGAGAACAAGCAGGTATTGAAAAAATAAGTACTGCGTCAAGCCTGAATCTGAACATAAACTCAGTCTGCATTCCAGGTTCAGGTAAGCTGAAGTCCTGCTCCCAAATCTAACTAATGGTCCTATGCTTATTGCTTGAGGCAGAGGTTAGCTCAGGTTACAGCACTCGGTGCATCATTGAAGACCCAGACCCAACTGTGACAGTGGAAGAATGTCCTTGCATGCAAATGGCCATCCCTTTGCTAGGGAAGGAGTGATTCACTAGAAGCAGCAAGGTCTTACAAAGGAGTGTGATATTACTTAGCTTGGAAGAGACTGTGTGTGACTTCTCTGACTTCCTATTTCTTGGCAATAGAGCAGACAGCTTGCTTATTAACAGTACTGTTACTTACCTTATGGAGAAGGAAATCAATGATTGTGACATACCTGTTATTCATCAGATATTAGAAAGACACGTGCCAAAATTACTACAAATAAAAGAACGCTTCCTTTTCAACATTTACTATAAGAAATTATTGGACAGGACAAGTACAATTTGGTGCAATTTGGTTTCCACAGACACATTCAGGGCATGTTTTTCACTCACAATACAGCTGATTCTCACACCTATATACTGAGAAACTGCACTTTGCAAACATTCCCAGCAGGACAAGTAAGCTCCTATTTACACATCAAAAGCAAGAATGGCCGTATTTGACAATTTTCATTTCTTTACATCACCAGTTTTATGGTCTATAGCCATCTCATGCTTTCAAAAACAAACTTGTATTTCTGAAGTTGCTCATATGTGATTTGTTACTGATTTGTATTCAAGTTTCATTGCCATATTCATCAGGTTGTGACACCTCAGAAAATTAAGCTATATACTTACACACAGGTATAAAAACAACTACTAGATTATCAAAATGTAGGCCTCTCTCTTTATGTATAACTATACCGCAGAATAACAGAATCACAGAATGGTTTGGATTGGAAGGGACCTTAAAGATCATCTAGTTCCATCCCCCTGCCATGGGCAAGAACACCTTCCATCAGACCAGGTTTCTCAAGGCCCTGTCCAACATGGCCTTAAACACTTCCAGGAATGGAGCATTCACATACCATGGCATTCAGCATACCTATACTGTCATATACATAATGTATTTGTGTGTGTAGGTATTTGTGTATGTATGTAAGCAGCTTCTCCACCTGCAAAGTGGGGATAATTATTCTTTCTTTACAAGTATCACGAGGTTTAGCTTAATAATTTCTGGCAATTGGTATGAGGTACTCTTAATGAATAACTACATATGATATGTGGTAAGGTTAATTATTCCACTATGACAGAAATCAATCACTATTAAATCCTTTCTAGCTAGATAATGAGGCAATCTTAAATTTTTTGATTTGGCTAAACTGACTTGACAGTCACATTGCAACCATATCCTGGAAACCCAGGAGACTCTCATGGAGATTATAGTGTAGCTCACAGAAAGTCCCTGTGCTCCAAAGGACTGAAAGACTGAAAAATAAACTGCCAGGTTTTAATTTGTTTTTTGGTATGCTTCCATTTGAATCAGCAGTTTTACTCTACAAAATTATTTAATACCCTAACCATGGCAAAGAATCAGCCCATGGCTTTCCTCATGAATTACTGTTGTGATGATAAAAATAATCATTGACATGACAGCTTGAAATAGCAGCAACAAAAAAATTATTTTATAATCCAAACCTTAACCCTTGACTATAACAGTAGTTCTTCCATTAAGATTCAGAACTTGTTGATTTTTTTTAGTCCATTATTTATCACATTTGTGTTTTATATCAAAGTAGGCATGTAAGAAAGAATATTTAAATTGGCATGTGAAGACTAGCAAATCAAGAGTGATTTGTGAGGCCCAAAAGCCTACATATACCTGAATGTTTAGATCTCTCCTATACAGGTAATATACTAGTAGTGGTCTTTTATTAAAAATTCGATTTACTGATTCTACCACTCTCTATCAATGACCGGAAACATGCAACAGTATTGAGTGGTGTTCATGGATGGCACCAGGGTGGAATACAGACCTTCATAAAATGGGATGTTCAAGCCTTCACATCATTAGCGGAGTTTTAGACCGTATGTTGCCAAGCTCAAAGGTAGACAGGCTGAGCTTTCTGTGTCAAACTCATTATCTCGCAAAACAAATGTAGCCTCATGTTTTCTGGAAACAGATGAAAGTCTCGACTTTCAGTCAGAATCTGGTTTGTTCATAATTAGGATCTATAACAGTGCAGAACACTGCCTTTGTTTTACAAAACAATTTTTTTCCTTATTGAATCAAGGATCTTTCAAGTTTCTCTCTAATTCTTGACATTTTATTGCCAGCAGTTACATGTATACAGCAGTTCCATGTATACAGCAGTTCCAACAGTAAGGAGAAACCTCCCTGGAATGTGGTTGTTTCATCTGATTTGCCATTACAGAGTGTTTAAATTTCTCACTGAATGCTCTCAGCATAAAATTGTTTCAAATTCATGAAAAATTTAGTTGTGCATTGTTAGTTAAATGTTTTAATAGGAAAATATGATGGCCTAGGAAATGAAGAAGGATACCTCATGTCCACAACTGGGCACTTCATCCTTCCCAGCTCTTCTACTGCTTTCTGCTATCACTTGTTTCTCTTGTTTATTGCCTCTGATCCTCCCTACCTTCCCTTGTATTTGTTTTCTCTCTTGTTTTATTAATCATACTATATTAACTTCACAACAAAGGTCAGTTCCATCTCAATAGGCCAGAGACAAAGCTAACTCTGCAAACAGCATTCCCCTTAGGAACCATAAGCAGTTTTCAAGGCTGTGATTGTTTGTATACAGAACTGAACAGGCAAATATTTCTTGCTGATAAACTCTGAGAGTTTGCTTTTTTCTTAGGTTTGTCCTAATTAAGGCTGTCATCCTTAGCAGTGTAAGTCATCATTAATCAGCAACAACAGGAAATTCTTCATACTCTGACTGCATGGACTCACATAATCTCAGGATTTTATCAGATAATTTTACTTGTTTGATATTTAAGAAGTGATACCTTTAGCTCCAGAATTTTACAAAGCACTCTATATTAAAAAATTATTTAATGAGACATAAGCTTCCAAGTGTTTGAACCATCAAAGAAAATAAGTCTTAGGAGCCTAAGCAGTTCAGTACTACAAGACTTGAAAGACACATATAACATATATAACTTATATATTCTGGATCTCGCCATTCTTTCACACAAAGACTGGGGCAGAGAACTGAACTTGACCTTCACAGTCCCAGTCAGGGACCTGATGCCACTTGCTGGACATGTTCTAACGAAACATTTCTTTAATTCAGACTACCTTGTGCCCACTGTTTACAAAAAATCTCAAGTTCATGCATAAGCAAATTCTGTGCTAACCATGTATGGGCCAGATCCTTATGCTTAGCAGAGTCTGTGTAATTCAGTCTCACAAGAGGTTATAAAATGTGTTGGCATATTTTTTGAAGGGATGTCTGTGCATAATTTAATTTATGAATATAAATGGAGGAGAGTGTTTTTAAAGGCAAAGTTTAGCAAAGGCTGGATAATCCCCTCCAGCTCTTACTGTAATCAGTGGAGAGAGAATCTCCTCCAGAGGATGCCAGAATAAGCACTTTTCTCTGTGCTAACTCCAGAAGGTGCCAGGGAAAATTAGGTTTGCAATGACAGAATAAATCTCATGAACAGTTAAGACTAACTCTATGGTGAACTCTGAAATGCCAAGACAGAGCTCTTGTGAGTGTCTGTTACTTAACTAGTGCAGTAGCAGAATGCAAACTGGGCTGGATAGATACAGTTATAGCTATACTGCAAAACAAATTCCAGTATCGAAAGCCAAATTTCAACTTGATGTGAAGCCTTCCAGCATACAGGATGCCTTCACACTTTTTAGATGCAGTCCCTCTGGAAGTCAAACAGTAGTTTCTGCCTAAAAAGCATATATATTATATATAATGATGTTCTTATTTCAAGGTTTGTGGTTTTCAATCATAGAATCAAATCATAGAATAGTTTGGGTTGGAAGGGACTTTCAAAGGTCATCTAGTCCAATCCCTACATTGAACAATTTTATTTTGTTCTTGGAGAATTCAAAACCCCCAAAAGTTAGTGTAATCTCAGGAAATTACCATTTTCATCATGTGCGTTTCCTGCCTTTTACTAGTCCTAAGTAATCAGACCTCCTGGCAGAAACCCATGCTGGAAATTAATAGAGATAAAAGATTTTGTTTTGGTGCTTGCTGGATGAAGAATCCTTCATTGTAAACACAGTGTGTAAAGAAAAGTTAATGCTTCTAGGTTGTTACTATACTTCAACTGAAGGAGAAAAAAGATATTTTTTAGAAAAAAAATCAGAAAAAATAAAAGCAGAGGAGAGAGGTTGTGTAAGTATGAATTCAGTGAAAACATGAAGAAGAGTGATTTTGTGCCCAAACAGAGGGAGAAGTGATCTTCAGTGACTTCTGGAAAGAGGACAATCACAGCTTACACATGCAGTGCTTTCTAGTGGAGGTGGAGTTGTAATGTGGCACTGGTGCAGTAAACAACTGTGGCACATACTGCTTCATGCCCAGCTGCTCTCCAACATGCTAGCCCATGGCCCCACAGCAGATGAGACATGGCCAGTAGAACACTCCCGAGGCTGAGTGAGGAACCATGGCCAAAGGTGTGATAATGATGACTGGAAGAGTTGATTTAACTGTGATAGTGATTTCCTTAGCTCCTTATTCCCAGTCAGGCTCCTTGGATGGAAAAAGTTGGCCCAAGCAAAAGTTGTCCTGGGTTCTAAGAACCTGGAGCCCTGCACACTGAGTTGCAAGAATGAGGAATCAGGTGTGACTTGCTGGCTTAAACAGAGAATAACAGTAAATCTTCTCTAGCAGTGAGACAACTGGTGATGTCTGGTGAAAGTTGTCTCTAATACCCCAGCCCTATATAATTTAGATTCATCTAATATATTTTGTTGAAAAGGGCCTCTAGAGTTCATCTGATCTAGTCATTCCTCTCAGGGAATGGCCAGCCTCAGAGTCTGAGCAGGTTTCACAGTATTACAACCACTTGAGTGTAGGGTATGTCCAATGATAGAGATTATGCAAATTTTCAATTAAACCCATTCCAGTACTCAGTCACCCACACTATGAATAGTATTGTCTTTTACATATAACCAGAACTCCTCTTGCTGCAACATGTGCCCACTGTCTCTTGCCCTTTTGCTGTCACCTCTGAGAAGAGCTTCTGTCGTGTCTAAAACCACCATTAGGAAGTAAGACAGCAATCACTTCACCTTCTCTTAGCCTTCTCAGAGTTGAATAAACCTCTGTTCTCTTTATTTTTTCATCATATGCAGAATGCTGGCTTCCCAGTGGAGAGGAAATCTTTAATGTGGAGTCTTCCTAAACTGCATCTATAATTCATTCCATGAACAAAACGAATTATAGACCAGTTCTAGAACAGATTTGTACACTGTACCTTTATACAAGACTCTCACTTCAGTCATCCAGACTTCATATGCAAGTATACTTGCTTCTACAACTGGCTTTTTATTCGCTATAAAGCAAACAACTCTCTAGCTTCTTAAAAGTAATCTGAGAATTTGCAAACCATAGTAATTACAATACATCAACTACATAAAGATTTCAGAAGGTGTGGGGTTTTTTTACATTGTAAAATTATTGAACAAAATCCCACTGTGTTACTAGCAAAACAAAGGTAGAATTAGCAAGGTTTTATGTAACATGTAGAGATCCTTAATTTATTGTTTCCAAGTGAAGTTATTCTAACTGTGCCTAAGTGTTGCAGACAGCTTGATAAGTAGGATTTCGGTTTGGGGAGGAGTAGTGAGGAGGGTGATCATTTTGTGAGCATACTTCATTTTGTTTACATGTTCTACATCAAATTTATAACTTTAGAAGCTGATCTAATTACAAAAGTTAATCAGTTAAAGTTAATAAAAAAGATCAGTTAGAATCAGTTAAAGTTAAAAATCAGTCTCTCAAAAAGTCTCAGCTTTCTAGGAAGTTGTACAGTAAGTGTCTTTAAATATAGAACATTAGGGAGAAAGATTGTTCTCTGTTATCTGTCACAGTGTCTCTTAAAAGCTTTGATCTAAAAGGCCTTTGCTTTTATGGTTAAGAAAAAAAAAAGAGTTTGCAAGAAATGGTGCCATTTGATGATCTCTGACACATAAACGCTGTTTCAAAGAAGCCTTGTATAGAAAACAAAAATACATTAAAATACCACCTCTAACTGGCTTCTGAAAGAGCACATATTTCAAGTTTGAAGAACAAAATTGTTTTTCCTCATATAAAAATTCATTTAGGTCCCACTCCCACACAGCACTGACTCCTCCAATAAAGAGTATGACTCATATCATTGCTGGTGAAGGATATAGACTTTTCTTTCTGGTACTAAACATCAGACAGGCATCAGAACTACAAAGTTATTAACTAAGATTTATCACAAACTAGTATCCACTGACCCCAGAATAGCTTCAGTTCAGTTGTTACTGAGCTCTCCACCTCCTTTCTGGGTGCCAGACGAGTTTTTATTGTAAATGTAAACCCGCTAATGTCATTTGCTACCTTAAAAGACGCACTCTAAGTCACCTATATTGTCTTGCCTAAAACCTTTACCAGTCAAATGAAATCAGGAAAAAACACCAAATCTCTTCCTTCTTACGTAGCTTCCAGAAACTTTTCTTTTAGTTCTCCTTCACATTTTCTGAGTTCCTCCCTTTTCCACACTCTTCTACTTACCAGCTTTTCAAGCAGACACCTAGTCTTTAGCCTACCCCCAAAAGAGCAGGATGCTGAGACACCTCTTTCTATTCTTGTAACAGCTTGACTCATACCCTTTGATTTACTCTGCTATCACTGTCACAAACGTTTCTGTAATGATCTCATCAAAGTATTTCTTTTTTTTTTTTTGCTTGTAAGACACAAAAACTGATTAACAAATATTCAGTTGTAAGTTTCCAGGCAATCTTTCAGAGTGGGAAGACAAGATACGTAGTTATTTATAGCACCTGAACCATACTTCTGAGAGAAACATTCCTAGAATGGTGTATCTATCCTACAAGGAAGTGAATACATACATGTATCAGGGCTACTACTCTCACAGACAGACAGATCCATACTTATTTTCCTAAAAAAGATAAACATGTACAACCATTTCCAGGCATGTAGAGATCCAGTGTTTTGAGGACTAGGAGTACCACAGTTGTTAGTCTAAGGGCTCTGAATGAAACTGAATTGCTGGCTTATGGCAAATGAGCATTGCATGTGAATAAACTGACTGTGGTACATCAGTGGCTGAAAACGAATAAAATGACAGAAAACATGTTAGATATAAAACAGTGATCTGGGGGACTCAAATGGAAAGTTACACCTAATTAAAGTAGAGTCAAACAACTCACACAATTCAAATAACATGGGCTAGGCAACTAAGCAACTGAAAAAGCATTTATTATTACACTGAGTTTTAGGAGTAATTCACTTCAGACAGGTTAACTGTGTTTGTCATGTAACTCCCAGGAATTTTTCCATGCTTTGATAATAGCAAGGCATCTATGGGATACTTAAATACAAAATGCCTTGAAACAAAGATATTTAAGCCCTTCCTGGAGTGTCAGCCGTGGTTATGCCTGTGTTCTTAGCATAGAAGCTCAGATCAGAATAGGAAAAAATCATATTTTCCTTGAATCCTGCTGCCTTGCTTCTTTCACTGAAAGTTGTTTCATCTAAAATGGGAACAGGGCTACAGTATTACAACATATCCAACTGCAAATGCTTAGGTTCAAGTCATGCTTTGAAAGTTCCACATTGGGGGGGAGGAAATTCACTGTTCAGGTTTTCATTTGCCTTTCTTTTAGACTTTTCTTTTTTTTTTTCCTTCCTCACAGGTACACTGATGCAAACTCCTGCAAGTCAGACATCAGCCTCACAGCATAGCACATAAGTAGCTGATTCACTGAGGCACAGTGGAGACTCTCCACTGATTTTAAAAATCTTCCAAAGAAATAAGAAACTTCCTCTTTGTGCCAGCTTCCTCCTTTCAGGCAAAAACAATATTGGAGAGGGAAGAGGCAGGCAATGTGTGATGGTTTCCACCTGGAATCTTCTCCTTCAATTATTTTTATTCATTCTTAAAATGATTAAATATTCCCCGCCTTTCTTTCTCTGTGATTGATGCTCAAGAACACTGCAGAAGCATATTTAACAATACTGAATTATTAGATTTCTTTATATGAATCTGAATGTAGGTAAGTGCTTATATCCTAATTAACTCTTCATCCCTGGTTACATAACTAGGAAGTACCAGATGACTACACTTGCTTTGTTACAGGAAAGCTCAATAAAAGTAATGCAGAGTTCATACAGTGAGTCATTGTTAGATTAACCTGACTAGAAGAACATTTCCAAGTTAAAAAAAAAATGAGT
>WYDI02010268.1:19424-69043 GCA_009867235.2 Psittacus erithacus | reverse complement strand
AGTAAAAACTCAGCAGCTGGAGGAACCATGTGCTGAAAAATGGTTTTGGATAGAACAGCAGAAGCAGACAGCAGGTTAACACTGTTACTTTCTAATTTAATCTATAATTATCCAGTAAAGTTTGTTGTCTTACAGTAAATTTTTAGACACAAGGGGTACTGCTTAATGATTTTTGTGATATGCACATGAATTATAAATAATAACTTGGAGACACCTTTGGCTGAATTCTTTGACCTAGATTTTAGAAGTTAAATACTCGTAATTCCTCTTTTGCCATATATTTTGCCACCTTTATCTCCCCCCTGTTTCCTAACAGTTCTCCGGTTTTTGTTTTCTTTGGCTACAGATGTCTGCTCCTCAAAGGCAATTCATTACTATAGGCTTTAACAGTACCTGTTTAAAAGCTTATTCTGAGTTCTGCTATATAGCATCCTACAGACTAATATTTATCAGTAATATTCCTTCTTCCTCCTCTGGCATCCCTGCAAATGTTCTTTTTAGGAGAAACAGCCCAGATTTCTTTCATGGTGACATGATGGCACATAGAGATGTTCACTGATGTAAAAAGTTAATTAGATGCTGTAGTACTGAAGTAATTAAAATTACTGTTCCACTTCCACATGTGGTTGAAAGATGATTACAAAGACCCCTAGATCATCTGAGATGGTTATCTCACAACATAGCATCTATTGTGAAATACAAGGTGTAGCTCAATATGACAGCAGTAATATAACACATTTCGCTCTGGATCGACTAGGTTAGTTGCGACTGCTAAGCTGTACAACGAAAGACCCCATGCATCACCAATAAGGACAGAGAAGCAAGGCTGGGTGTGGGACCCCAGTAACAACCTAAGAAGTGAGGCCTCCCAGCTGGCTGCTCCCAAGCTGATTTGTTTTATTCTTTAGCTAAAGCCAACATTGTAGTACTTTGTAAATTATTTTAATTGCCTTATTTTCTTCATAAAATCATCTTATTTCTGTATTTGCCTTCAAATTCTATCCTCATCACATAAAATTCAAAATTTAACAAGTTAAACTAGTTTTTAAAGTAAGATTGTGTTTGTGCTAGCATGCGAAAAGACTGACATGAGGACTGCACATTAACACTGAAACTCCTGGGAAAAAACAAACACTTCACCTTTAATGTGATATTCCTGAAGTCTAGTTATCCATTGTCTGGAAAAAAGCGTACCTTCATCTTTGGATAAAGAGATGCATTTTACCTTCTTCGTTTATTCTTGCCTTTATACAGGCACATTTCTTTTCCTCTGGTTTTCATGACAGTAGCTGCCTCCGTTATCCATGGACTAATTTCCACAAACTTCTACAGTTTATCAGTTACTAAGGAATTTTATCTTTTACCAGAAACTGGTCATCAAGTATGCTAAGGATTATTTAAAGCTCCAGTTACGTGCCAAACAGAAGCTATGTGACCTATTTTTGTTTTAAGTAAACAGCTGTCATTACCTACTGTCTTGTGTGGCAATAATAATCTATGTCACCACAAACTGAAACCAACCACCAAATATAAATTTTCATCACATCCATGTTTTCTGTGTATGAATTCTGCTGAAAACCTAATTCTGATTTGTGTTAAAATGTGGATTGTTTTTTTTTCCAAGAAGTACCACTCATGGTTTTATACAAACTTTGCAGCGTTTGTCCATGATACATCAACATTTATAATGTAGTCTCCTGTTCAGAACACTGCTAGCAACTTTTAAAGACATTATACTCCATCTAGAATCAAAAAGTGCTTCTCTTGAAAAACACCTAGAAATTATGACTGAACTGCACAGGATTATAACTTTTTTTTTATTATGATTAATTATGATAAAATAATTTTTTATGTATCAACTGTTGTTAAACATCACATAAGTCTTGACACATTATGGCGCAAAACTTCCCATACATTTAGATTTTACAAGTAAGTCAACAAAGTTCTAATACCCAAGATGTTGTGATATTTAAACTTACAATGTATGTTTTAAATATCCAATCCAAGTAGTGTTACAAGGCCACTGTCAAACTCTAAAACTTGGCTAATTCTTAACAATAGTCACAGACAGTTCTTTACACTTAAGATATATCATTTACCTAGTAGTGTATTTCTTGCAACGCAAAAAAAATTTTGGGACCTTCAAAATCTACTTTCAATGGGATCATAGCAGCAGTTTACTCTCCATTTTGGGCTATGTTCATGTAAAGGATAATTCTGAGCTAGGAAATCATTCCTAGATTTTGGTCAAGGAAAAAAAACCCAGGCAACTGCTGTTATCTACATATACTTAATGGACTTAAGCATGCCTTAATAGGGCATTTTGACATGTGAGGATCTTGGACCTGATAGCACGCACAAATTTTAAGGAATGATGAAGGATATATTCTCTTTTGAACTGGCATGCCTGTGAGCCTTCTCTTAGGAGCTCAAAAGTGTTTCAAGGCTATCAGTCAATGGCTGTATAACACAAAATGCTAGTTCTCCATGCTCTCACTCTCCTAATGAACATTTCCAAAATTTTACCAGCTGGCAGGCTTTGGGACAAAAGAAGTCTCTGTCTGTGTTACTGCACAGGGCTTAGCACCAGTGCTCCTACAGCCTTCCTGACAGGATAGAGCAAGATTACTACTGGGATTACACCACAGATGGCTAATTTGAAGGAATTCAATTATTGTTGGGTAACCTGTGACACCACAGCTTCACCTGGATAACTGGTGTAAACTTCAGTGCTGTGTATTTCCTTGGCCACTCTGACTTCAGCCACCTCAGATCTGCGATTGCCCATTGTGATCCCTTGGCTATCCAGAACAGTGCCTGGACTGCTGTGTGAATAGCAGCATGTTACCAGCAGGCTAAAAAGGAAAACCACACTGGGGAGTTTGTTCTGGGCCTCCTCACTGAACAGCTGTTTTGCTTCCCAGGCTAACTTTTTGTGTTTCTTCCTATGGCCAAATGAGCCAAGACAAAGCGCTCTTGGCTTCATTTATGACAGAAGTCTACCTGCTGGTTAAACACTCCCTCATGAAATACCGTGACATTATTGGGTTCCTCCAAAAAAGGACAATGATACGAGTGATAGCAGGTATTTCAAGCACTGCACTGCAGCACCTGGTCTGCCCACTTGCCATGGTGCTTCAGCTTGGAGAACAGGCACTGCTAACAAGAGCTAGGCACAACCTATTGGTACAAATCCTGGTGAAGAATATACTCAAAATAGTAAAGGCAGGAGTGCTGTAATCTGTGAAAGGAGAAAAGACGTAAGATATTTTCTTTCATATTTTTTACAAAGATACTTTTTATTTTTCAATTGCTGTTTTCCACCAGAATTCACAGCAGTTAAGGCGGCTTCAAATTCCACTCCCCCATGCCTCAGATAGAGCCTAGTCTTTGGACTCCATCTCTGCTGGGCATGATGAGGGATGGGGAGGAAGCTTCCCCATAAAGAGAAAAGTCGAACAAATAAGGTTTAAACTGCACTAAAATTTGGGAAAAACTTACGCACTCTTTTTAGTAAAGTATATATGTCTATATACAAAAATAACATCAGACAGTGTCCTTTTAAAAAAGTTAAATATATATATACTGTTAGAATAATTACACAAACTCTACCCATTTCAACAGCTTTTAAGTACCACACATTCAATTTTCATAAGCAAGTTACAATGTCATTAACATTTCTCACTGTATACAACTTTTTTTTGGAACAGACTCAAATGCAATGCACTCTTAATATAAAACATATGCAGTAAACACTTTATAAGCAAACAGTAAACAGCTCAAGCTGCATTCACTTTGTGGTAACAAGCGTATGGGCTGTTTAATCCAGCACCTGCAGTAGGGTAAGATAACAGTAAAGCTTCCCTCCTTCCCCTACCATACAGCATTAAAAATCGGGTTAAGAATCCAGTCACATAAAAATACTTCTACTTGCAAATAAAGCCTTTAAGTTTGGCACAGTCCAGTTTGTTCAAATTTACAGAAAAACATACTTCGTAAGTAATTTTATTTTTTAATAAGCTCATCAGAAAAAACCCAAACATATCAAGCAAGGACTCAAGCCACTTAGTAAAGGCTAGTTTAACACGTTAATGCATTAGCTTACAAATTCTCCAATTCCTAACTTGCACATCCTTAAGGAAACAGTTCCGTAGTCGACAGCAAGAGCACTCCTTCCCGCTCCTCCATCAAGGCACAGGCATTCCCTGCACCCCACCAGGAGGCATGACAGCCACAACAGTCCATCTGATGCTAGATCAGCACCAGAAGCTTTTGGGGTAAGCTGATGTATCTATATACCTTCCAACTTGGAAGTCTAGTCTGCAGCATATCTGTATGTTAGTGGACTCTAAAGACACTGCCAGACAGCTACTCTGCAAAGATGCAGGAGTGCAGCACGCACTAAGCAGGTGACAATGGCTGCAGGATGTCCTTCACCCCTTTCTGCCCAGTATGTCCCATGCTCCCACCAGCACACACCAGCTCTTGGCACAGGCTGTGTTACGCCAAAACCTGCGCAGGAGTTGAGTGGATGGTCACAAGTCTAGTGCTACATCAACAAGGTTTCAGGCATGAATGTGAAACCTCTTGTTTTGGCGTATGTGCACCTGTCAGAATCCTAACAAAAATAAAACAATACATTTCAATCCCAGTATGTGTGCAAACATGCTCTGAAACAGACAGAAAAACAGCAGCTTGGGCTGAAGCACCAGCTGACACACTGTTTATAAAAGTAGGAATAAAGTAGGAGAACTTTTTGCAGCTCATCTGTATCAATTTGCAAGCTTTTTACCAAGGCATATTGCTTTTGCCTGTATCAACGTTTTCACAAGCCATTTGGTTTTACAACAGTGAGCAAATCACACAAAACACACTAAGAAACACTAAGAACTGACTCTGGGATTTGTAATGCGAAGTGCTATGCTTGCAATGGACTTCATGGCACAAGTAGAAACCTTGTGACAGATCCCAGCTTGGGAAATGTAGTTGGAAGCTAACCGATACAGCCTTTCTGCCCCAAAAATGTTGAAGTGCCCAGGCAGTACCTTCTCCACGAGACCTCTGTCCACTAACTCCAAGAGGCGCTGGCAGCTTGCAACGTAGTCACTGATTTTGCTGTAGGGAAGCCAGTCAATCATAGATCCATCATACACCACATCCCCGCTGAACAAAATCTTCCGTTCTTTGTCGTGTAAGCAAATGCTGCCTCTGGAATGACCAGGCATGTGCATGACAGTAAGCTGTCGGTCTCCAAGGCTGATCTCATCCCCTGCAAATAAATGTGTTACAGGAAAATTTATGTATGATAAACACCACAAAGAGTACAACCTACCCATACACTGAGAGTTTAAACATCCTATATATCCACAGTGGGAGCAGGACATTTATTTTCTTGGTGAGTGCCGAGGAAGAACCTGAAAGACAGGCTTGACAAAAGGGTATTTTCCAATTAGGGAATAGTTAACACAAGCTTGGGCTATATTAATTCAATCTATTCTCTAAAAAACTAAGCAATGTGGAAAGGAATGTAACAGACAAAATAAAATAGGAAGAAAACAGAAGACACTTAAACAAGAATCTCCTTTTAAAGTTCAAAAAGTAAGTATTTTACAATTTCTTATTTTACCATCACTTACTGTGCCTAGAATTGCACTGCTGACACTTCTGAAAGGCAGGACAGAACATGAATTGCAGGACTAGCGTCCACACACTTTCTTCATCTCATTCAGTCACATACATAAAAACAGTACTTCCTTAACATGAGGTAATTTTTTTTTCCAGCTTAAACTTGGATGTCTTTTTACTGTTCTAGCCACTGAACCAGTACTTTAAGCCTAGGGATGAAGAACTGGCCAAGTCAGCTGCTGATTTTAAACTGTAATGCCAGCTTAATTATAAATGTGCAAACTCCACTAATTAAGAGGCAGCAAATATGTAAACTTTAGTACTATGCAGGGAAGGAAGACTAACATGTAAGCAACCTGCTTGCAAGCAGCTGTCTAACTACATGAGAGAGTTCTAAAAGATAACAGCCAGTACCATCATTAAACTATGCTTAAGATAATCTGCACTTCAGTTGCCAACAAGAAAGTTACCAGACCTCTGCTGTTAATAGAAATCTGAAAGTTACCAACCTGCCTCATAACAGAGACAGGCATGCCACAGATTTCCTGACAATTCACCAAGCCTAGAGGTACTTAACTCCTGGAAGTCATACCTTTTCTGACAGGATTTTTGGTGTTCAATTGAAAAGGAGTGCTGACCACGCTATAACAGCTTTGGAAAGTCACTGGAGAGGTAACCTCTGACCATGCTGTATCCAACAGGGGAACAGATTCCCACATTTGCACAAGCCGCTAGTTTCAAAATTGTAAGAGGGGATTTTTAGACAAACTCAGGGAAATGTTGAGCAGCCTTGGCAGGAGAAAGAAACAGACCTGACGTTGAGAACATTATGCTGAAAATGCCTGTATTGGTGAAGGAAATCACAGTGAAGGTGAAGTTAATGAAGAAAAAGTGTTCAGGTGGGTTTCAAACTGCTCCTGGCACTGAAAAAATATGAAGAAACAGAATATGGCATCCAAAAGTTAAAGATATGCACAGAATTTAAGAAAAATTCTTACATTCTGAACCTGTCTGAAGAGACAGCTGAAGGAAACTGTTGAGTCTTAAGAGATGCAAGTGACTAGGAAAACACTAAATGGTAAGGCACAATACAAATAAATGCAATTTTAGCTAGAACAGCTACAGTGAAAGATCTGGTAAGATTAAGATAATGCAAAACCTAAACAAGTGAGGCAGGCAAAAAAAAAAAAAAGCTGCAGCTTTGGACTGTAACAGAGTACTGCCACCTTCTGTATTTTCAGAACTGCTGGATAGCTTCCCCCCACAGCCTTCCAAATGCAGAGATGATATGTCACTTCCACACAGCCTGTCTCAGTGAATGTTGTCTTAGAAACCTTGATGTTACTTTGACAGCGAGTTTGCTTCATCTTTTATAAGATTATCTTTTTAATAATTCCTCCCTTTTAAAGAAAATACCACTTAAACTTCTGTTGATTTAGCACTGTTAAATATCATACCAGATCTCCTCTGAAGCCTTCAGTAAGTTCAGTTCTGGTTTTCCAAGCATCTATGCAGGATGGCCTAATTTATCAAGAAGGCAGAGAGACCCCTGCAAAAGGTGCCACCTGTCTGTCAGACAGTTACCCTGTAACTCCTTCTTCACCATACTGTACTATTAGGTGGGTTGCTAAAATAACCTAGTCATTATTTGCGGTGAGAAGGTAAACAGATTTCTATCTGTAAAAGCCACTCTAGTAAAAGTTACACTTATGTAAATTCTGTAAAACAAAACCCATGTTCTCTGAAATACCTCTTCCAATAAATTGCTTTGTTCTTTACACTGTTATGCCTTGACAGCTTATAAATAATAAGAGTCACCAGATGCCAGAGCTGATTGACATGGTGACACACTGTTAGAAGCCTAAGGCAAAACCTGCTCTGTCCACTCAGTCTAAGGAAAAAAATACCTGCATCAGTGGGCAAACAGATCAGGCATGCACAGAGTATTTCACAGAATGGTTTGTGTTGGAAGGGACCTTAAAGCTCATCCAGCTCCAAACCCCTGCCACAGGCAGGGACACACCTTCCACTAGACCAAGTTGCTCCAAGCCCCATCCAATCTGGTCTTGAACAATGCCAGGGATGGGGCAGCCACAGCTTCTCTGGGCAACCTGCGCCACAGCCTCACCACCCTCACAGGGAAAACTTTTGCCTAAGATCTCATCTCAGTCTCCCCTCTGTCAGGTTAAAGCCCTTCTCCAGCTTTGTTGTAGCCCCCTTAGGCACTGGAGCTGCTCTAAGGTGTCCTCAGAGCCTTCTCTTCTCCAGGCTGAACAGTGTCTGTTTGTCAGTTCCCATCAGTACTTTGAGAACTGACAGAACAATCATTTAAGAATATAACCCACTCCGTGGGGCTTTGTTGTTCCCTGTTGAGGATTTCGGATGGCTTTTAGATTCTGCAAAGCAGGTTGCAGAGACTGATAGTAAGCGAAGCAGAAAACAGCAGTTTAAGCACCACACCTGGGTGAAAGGTGTCCCTGCCCATGGCAGAGGGCTAGAACTGGATGAGCTGTAAGGTCCCTTCCAACCCAAACCTCTACGAGTCCCTGCAACACGAGGAAACACATAAAGCAGAACGAACGCAGCAACAAGAGGGCTGCTGCTGCAACACCGGCGACTCACAAACATTGCACACCACCCCATCCTCGGGTGAGCGCGACCTCAGCGGTACTGCCGCTTACCTTCCTGCAGCAGGCGGCTGGGCCGGACGGGCGGGACGCGGAAGTGCCGAGCCCGCCAGCCAGGCCGCGGCGGCCGCGCCACCTCCCGATCCGACAGCCAGGTGACGGCCTCGTAGTTATCTCCGCGCAGCAGGGCTGCAGCTTCAGCGCTGTGCACCGCCACCTCCTCGAAGTGCTGCAGCCCACCCGAGTGGTCGAAGTGGACGTGTGTGGCCACGGCCAGCAGCGGTCGCGGCTCGGCCCCGTCAGCCGAGGCCAGCAGCCCAGCGGCGCGCAGGTAGTCGGGAAGGCTGCGCAGCCCCAGCCCCGCGTCGATCACCACGTCCCGCTGCGAGCCCCGCACCAGCCAGATGTTGGCCCGGTTTCCCGACTCGTAGAAGCGCTCTTGGATCCAGAAAATGCCGCCGCCCAGGGGCTTGTGCGCAAACCACTCTAGCGCCGACATGGTCCCGCTGGCGGCGCGCCTCAGCGCGGCTGGGCGGGGTGGCGCCGGGCCCGGCCCACTGCGGCACCCGCGGGCGGAGAGCGGCGGAGGGGAAGCTTGAGGGGGAACTGCGAGGGGACGGAAGGGGTGAAGCCACCTCTTTTGTCGTGACAGGGCCGGGCGGAGGCGGCTGAGACCCGTCTGCGGCGGGGGAAGCTGAGCCGTGAGGCGCGGGGAGGCGGATAGCGCGGGCTGAGGGAGCGGGACGGACGAGGGAGGAGCCGGGCGGGTGTTTCCCCACACGACTGCGGCAGGTGATAAGTGCCTTCACCCGGTAAATAACGCCTTCCTTTAACACTTTCATCATTCACTGCACAGGTTGCCCGGAGAAGCTGTGGCTGCCCCATCCCTGGCAGTGTTAAAGACCAGGTTGGATGGGGCTTGGAGCAACCCGGTCTAGTGGGAAGTGGCCCTGCCTGTGACAGGGGATTGGAATTGGATGAGCTTTAAGGTCCCTTCTAGCACAAAACAGTCTGGGATTCGGTGATTTTACCTTCAGGGGCATTAGGTGAAAAAGAAAAAAAAAAAAAAACAACAAAAAACAAACCACCAGCCAAACAAACCCAGCCCCCCCAAAATCTCAGTATTTGTATTTCAGTCCTTTCTACTTTATATGCTCTTCCCTTCCACTGGCTGCACTTGTCTCTGAAAATCAGGGATCCAAACACTATTGAGACTTTTGCTCTGAAAAAAGCACGTGATAAGGAGAGCTCATCCCAGCGCCAGGGCCCCTCACACCGGCCACCATCCCACTGGCTGCTTTTCCTTCCCCGCTGATTGCCTGAGCCACAGTGTACGCAGTTTTGAACGACCTTTAAAAGCTTAAATCTAAAATTCTCCTCGTTTGTAGAATACGTGACGTACACATCATCCAGAGCATTAGACATAGACCTTCTAAGCTAGTATGACTGAAAATGCTACAATTTTCACTAAAAATGTGGGGTTGAAATAACTCTACTTTGAAATTTGTTACTTCTCATCACATTAATGTGCTGTTTCAAGACAGTCTTACTGAGAATTAATTTTAGAGCAGCATTTAAGAAATGGACCTTTATATTCACCATAATAATGCAAACAGTGTGCCTCTCCTTGCTAGCTGGACATTTCCCTTTTTTTATATTTCTGTTTTCTGTTGTTGACTCCCTTTTTTCACACGTAGGTAATGTAATTGCTCGTGTTTGGGGCTTTACTGTATCTTTTATCTTTCTGCTTTCTGTCAGGCTCACATCTTCCTTTTCATCATCTTTTCAAGTGAGTTTGCTATTTCTTTTTAAATTCCAGGTAATTAAATGCTCAGGCTTTGCTTATATTTTGTTGTCTTTCTTAAAATGATTTATTTAGGTCTGTCTTTATTTTTAGACAGTGTTATGTGCTGCTGAGTGATATGGAAATACATAATGCAATTTCCAAGCAAAGCTTACTCGTGTTGAAAATTATGAGTAGGACAACACTTGTATCAACCAGTTTCTCAGTGGCATTTAATAGTAAAGGCCATTGCTTCCATCTGGGGAACCTTAAAAGATCTTAAGTATGCATTTCTTTGCTTCTAATGATAATTCTTGCCCAGATTTCTTGTTGGTTTAGACAAGCATATGAGAAACTGTAGGTATTGTGCTGTTTCTTATTTCCTGTTTGAACTTCTTAATCTCACCTGCACACTAATGGTGGGAATAGATTTGATAATACACGTGCAGCAGCTGTAAGTCTAGAACAGACTCATTCTTACGAAGCAGGGTACAAAATGGTAACCTTGCAATTAGTGGTAAACAGCACATGGGCAAACTCTTGAAGCAGATTCTCCTGGAAAGCATGCTAAGGCACATGAAAAACAACAAGGTGGTTGGTGACAGCCAGCATGGCTTCACTAAGGGGAAATCCTGCCTGACCAATTTGGTGGCCTTCTATGATGGGGCTACGGAACTGATGGACAGGGGCAGAGCAGTTGATGTCATCTACCTAGACTTGTGCAAAGTGTTCAACACTGTACCACATGACATCCCTGTCTCTAAATTGAAGAGACATCAATTTGATAGGTGGACCACTCGGTGGATGAAGAACTGGCTGAATGGCCACACACAAAGAGTTGTGGTCAATGGCTCAGTGTCCCGCTGGAGACCAGTAACGAGTTTGCTGATGACACCAAGCTGTGTGGTTTGGTTGATATGCTGGAGGGAAGGAATGCCATCCAGAGGGATCCTGACAGGCTTGTGAGGTGGGCTGATGCCAACCTTATGAAGTTTAACCATGCCAAGTGCAAGGTCCTACACGTGGGTCAGAGCAGTCCCAAGCACAGCTACAGGTTGGGCAGAGAAGAGATTCAGGGCAGCCCTGTGGAGAAGGACTTGGGGGTGTTGGTCAATGAGAACTTAACATGAGCCGGCAGTGAATGAACATGACCCAGCTTCAGTGTGCGCTCCCAGCCCAGAAAGCCAACCATATCCTGGGCTGCATCAAAAGCAGTGTGACCAGCAGGTGGAAGGAAGGAGGTGATCCTGTCACTCTGCTCTCGTGAGACCCCACTTGGAGTATTGTGTGCAGTTCTGGTGTCCTCAACATAAAAAGGACATGGAACTGTTGGAGCAAGTCCAGAGGAGGGCCATAAGGATGATCAGGGGACTGGAGCACCTCTCGTATGAAGATGGGCTGAGAAAGTTGGGGCTGTTCAGCCTGGAGAAGAGAAGGCTGCTGGAGACCTCATAGCAGCCTTCTAGCATCTGAAGGGAGCCTACAAGGATGCTGAGGAGGGACTCTTCATTAGGGACTGCAGTGATAGGACAAGGGGTAACGGGTTCAAACTTAAACAGGGGAAGTTTAGATTAGATATAAAGAGGAAGTTCTTTACTGTGAGGGTGGTGAGGCACAGGAATGGGTTGCCCAAGGAATTTGTGAATGCTCCATCCCTGGCAGTGTTCAAGGCCAGGCTGGACAGAGCGTTGGGTGGCATGGTTTAGTGTGAGGTGTCCCTGCCCATGGCACAGGCATTGGAACTAGATGATCTTACGGTCCTTTCCAACCCTAACTGTTCTATAATTCTCTGATTTCTAGGCTGGGGCCTCAAATTGATCTTTCCATGGTCTTGGGAGGGAGCAGTAGCACAGTGCTTTAGCCGGTCTTCTCTTGTGTCCCATTTCTTGACATCTTCCCTGTAAGAAGTAGTGTCCCGCATTTTGCTTTGCTTGCCAACCTACTGGTCATAAAATCCTGTGATGACAATTGACCTAACAGTGAAGGTGGCAAGATCTCACTGTAAATGTCATTTTGTAGTCTTATTTTCCTTTTACATACTTGGTGAAATGCTTCAGTTAGCAACAACCTCCTTTGATCAGCTTGCAGAAATACTGGAGTCCTTTGATGCTTTTACATCTACCCTCTTTGCTTTTGGCTTTTTATCAATACTCAAAACTAGTTACAAACATAAAGGGAGGGTGGAAGGGGAGAATAATCTGAAGGAGGAGGAAGCCGTGTATGACAAACACAAAATGGGTTTTTTGAGGAAAGTTCAGAAACCACGAAATATATTCACTAGCAGTTCAGGTTCATGGAATCATAGAATGATAGAGTGGTTTGAGTTGGAAGGGACCTTAGAAATCACCTAGTTCCAATCCCCTGACTCTGCCATGGGGCAGGGACACCTTCCACCTATGTCTGGGTCCTTGAACTTCTGTTGGGCTTTTTTATCTTTTCTCATTCTTCCACCCTGATGGAACTCAAGTCAGTGCATCTAAGGTTTAGAAGAAGAAATTTTAGAATCCCTAGGTTAGGATGTAAATTCAGGCACACAGAGGTGGCTACCAGAAATGAGGGGGACTTGATTTTAGGCATGTGCCAGGTTTATAGTGTGGGGGGAAAAAATGTTATTTAAAATTATCTTTGGTTTTAAAAGTACTGTATAATGTTTGTTAGACATTAATGTTATAGGTATACATGCATTTGATATATGTAGCAAAAAGAAATCTTTAAAAATCTGTCATATTTTCAGTAACTTCAAATGGCAGGGTCAAGTAGAGGAAGAGGACGTTCTGCATTTACATTCAACATTGAGGCCATTGGGTTTGCTAAAGGTGCTGCTCTGCCTGATGTCACATGTCAACCTCCACCACCCTTTCCTGTAAGTACAGCAGATATCTTTGAGCACTTTCTCTGTGTTCAGGTAAAGAGACACTTTCATGTTTAGGTAATGTATTGAAATACATGAACAAACCTAGGCTCTTTAGGTCAGTTTTGAAGTATTTAATGAAAACGGTTGTTTTTCTTACTGTTATTTCTTGTCCCTTTGCTAACTGTCAAATCACATATTTAACTAGATTGCAAGATGTTCATTGATTTGAGTCCTCATCATGATTTGATTTTCTGGACATTACAGTAACAGAAACGCTGGATATCTGAATTTGTTCAAAATTAAGTTACACTATTCTTTGAAGCTATGAATGGATTTGCTGATTTTAGAAATTTACCATTCATGCAAACATAAAAGATTTTGATGATTGTCTTGTATCTCAATAGCTGCATTTGAAAGCAATTTGAAAATAACTGAAAGATATTTTATGCAATTAAGGAAACTTAATTGAGTTTTGGTGTTTGGGATACATTTAGAAATTAAAGGGGAAGAAAGAGCATTTTCTGACTGCAGTTTGCTATGCAGGGAAGTTTGGACAGTCCTGAGGCAGAAAGGTGCAGTTTTATATAAGCGAATTTCCCACCTATGGCAGGATTTGATCAAGGTACATGAAATTTTTCTCAGTCTCATGTTATGATACAGAGCTTGCAAGTTTGACGTATAACTGGTGCTGTGCTGAGATTTCTCTGAATAGTTATTTCATCCAAGGTTTGATTTACTGAGCCAGATGTTATGTATACTTAGTCCACCTTCACAGTTATGTGATTTCTTGGATACTAAGCCTGTTCCTAATGTGTACGTTGCAGTCTGCTTGATAGCACAGGTAAACTGAATTCTGTGTGCACTACAGCTTCTGCAGTTACAGTCAGCAATAATCAGCCCTGTAGGAGAATTACTAGCCTCTACTGTCATAGACCACGGGGAAGTTGAAGATGCGTTTTTGCTTCTGTGAATAAAGTTTCAGAACTAAGTTAAACTTCTAAAGGGAAGCCTAATGCCACTCAAAAAAGAGAACCCAGTCAACCCAGTGGCGTAGCTAGGATTGATAAAAACTTCAAGAGTTATATTTAATAATTGGTCAGTGTCTAAAACTGTATTACAGCTGTTGACTGACAGTGAAATTAGTTTAAGCAGTGAATTGTTATTGTTACATATTTCTAATACACATGGTCTGAATTCGTGTGAGTTTCCTGTAGATGCAATTAGAAACCCAGTTAAGGGCATCAGCTTACCATCAGCAACAGTAGTGATTTAAAACTTTGGCCAGATAGCAAATAGCTGAAGCAATAAATTCCTTTCATAATCCAGCTCTGGGACTTGTGGTAGCGCATTGTGCTTTGCAATTTACCACTCAGGTATTGATTGCACATCATCTGTGGTGTGAAAGAAATGTAGTCTGTTCTCTTAATTCTGTCTCTGCTTCTAGTGTTCTGTATACTTTTAAAACTGTTTTTGCTTAAATAGCTTTTCCAATTGCAAGCTTCATAGTTAAAAAACAAAACAAATGCAAAAAATCCAAACCTTAACAATTAATTTTAAATTCAACTGACAGAAACTGAACTGTGTGAGGGTGAGGGCCTGTGTGCTACCTGGTTGTATAATGGCACAACCTATTTGCATAACTAAAGTCATGGAGAGGGCGTCCCTGTTACTTAAAGCAATCATATTTAATGCAGTTAAACCACAGTTTTAGAAGAGGTTAAGGCCAGAACTACTCAAGGGGAGAAGCAATGATTTCTGAGTAGGGCTGGTGTGAAAAGCTGCTTTTGGCAATTAAGAGCTTAACATGACTATGAATGACTATTGCAGTATTAAAGTTTTAATACTTTTTTCTTTTGCTTGGTTCCTTGATGTATTTTTTATAAAGATACGTATTCATAAAAGGTATAAATTTAGTTGTAAACATTGTTGTGCTTGTCAGAATGCAATAAAGTATACTTGTGAAGTAGTATAATGCACAATTGCACTCTTCTGTGATTAGCTGTGTTTATTGTAGCTTTTTTTAGTGTTCTTGTGTGTTTTGTGGATATTAAGACCTTATAAATACTAAACATAATTTGTACAGAGTACAGACAATAAGCCAGTGCCCCTGAAAACAGGAGAAGATGAAGATTACATGTTGGCCTTAAAACAAGATCTTAGAGGAGCTATGAAAAAAATGCCATATTTTGTGGCAGTAGAAGAAGATCATGAAGGTTTGTTTGTGCACTTTTTATTTTTATATACATACCTTCAGTAGTTTTTATTTTGTGAAGGACGATGCAGTGAAACGCGTGTGGTGAAGATGTATTTTGTACTGATAATGAGAAGTGAAATTGGCAGTTTTAAGATAATAGGGAGCTTTATTGCTTTTACTGAAGTTGTGGGTCACACACCTGCAAGTGCTGTACTGGAAAGCAACTACTGTGTGAAAGAGAGGTATGGAACATGTATTCCATTTGATACACAGTAAGAAACTCTTAGACCAAGTATATGCAGTCTTTTCAGTTATATGCCAATACAAGCAAAATAGGCATAACTACATGGTAAAATACTCCCAAATTTTGCATTGCAGCAAAAATGTCTGTAGTAAATACTAGTGTTCTATTTTAATGTGTAAACACGTCCTTAAAATAATGTTGTATTTACTAGCTGGACATTTTTAAAGGTACTAATTTTTCCCCCCTATGTCCATTTAGGAAAGATTGGTAAGTATTACTAACAAGTCCCCTGAAATACAAAGATTGAGATGAAGATAAGTGATTTACTGAAGTTGGCCTTAGAAGCAGAGCTGGATTAGAAGCCAAGCTTGATCTAACTCTGCTTGACCTAAGAATGCCTTTTGCTATACATAATTAAAAATTACCCACTTTTTTATTGATTGATAACAATTAATGTTATGCTATACTTAATATCTAGTCATACATTATGATACTGTTAAAATCCAAGCTTTCTGGTCAGAAAACTGAGCTAGTGGGGAAGGAATGAGAGCAGGGTAAGAAGACTTTAATGTCTGTTTCCCTTAATGTGGGAATATTGTAAGTCTAGCAACTACAGGAGATTATTACCGTGAGAAGGGCTTCTTTCTATTTGTGACTTTTGCCTATGGGTGTCATCCACCTGAGTGCATGTTTGCATGTTCTGAATGGCAAGGCCTGTCACAGGAAAACAGGAAATACAACATAGCAGGAAATGCCACGTGTTGAACCCTAGTCCCAGTCAGTGCAATAGGAAGTCATTAAAAAGCTTTAGGAAATGTTTTAAGAAATCCAAAATGGCCAAACACTGGGTAGTCTTTTTCTTGCTATGTTGTGCTATGTTGAGTAATGAAAGCTGACTTTAACTCTAAATTACATGGTTTAATTTCCACCCCAAAACCATCAGAATATTTTCTGACTGAATATTCATGATGTCAATATGATACAGGTTCATTTTCCGATCCCCTCTGAATTCTTGATAGTTTTTGTTCATGTGGTAAGGGCCAATTCTAGAGGTTTTTGAGGCTGCATGCAGGGTTTTTTATTAGGCTTTGAACATAACACTGATTAACACATTATTGATTGTCCATTTGAATTCACACTAAAGCACTGATTAAAGGGGAGTAGCACTCTGCAGCGCAAGCTGTGAACAGGCTGCCGCCCAGATGTTGTAGCTCACAAAAGCCAGAGTATTTTCTTTGAGCTGCATTTGGAGCTCAGCAGTCAGCAGGGCACAGCAGGAAGCTGTAGTGCAGCACAGGCACAGCCCACGGTGGACCCTGGCGGTGCAGCCTGGTAAAAGTTTGGTTACAGAGCAAGGAGAACAGATCTGATCTTCCTTTCTAGATCCCTATTATGAATTCCGGATTACTGTTTTATCACATCTTCTCTTTCATCTTCTGAGGAAACAAATTTCAGTCTGTTTGGGTTCTCATCTTACTTGAGGCTTGCAGTGCTCTTGATCTTTGTTAGGTTTGAAGTTCTCAGTTTTCGGGCGCACAAAAGGAAACTGTTATGCCTGAGAGCTGGTCAGGGTTATTTCCAAGGAGCCAGCCACTTTGTGGAACATATTATCTCTCTTTTCCAGCTCTGCCTCACCTGATGGTTCTTACCGTTCACCTAAAAAAATCATCTTCTGTTTCTGCAGCCTTCTTTCTGAGATTGAGTAATGACTCCCTGTCGCTGAGTGTGCTTCTTAGTAGAACTGCCTGCTTTGAAGACTTCTACAGAAACTGGCAGTTGCATGTGTTATAAAAAGACAGCCGAATCCAATTCTCTTTAAACAAACCGAGATAACTTTATTTAAAGTCCAATCAATTTAGGCTGAGAAGCAATAAGCAAAACAGCACTGGGTGTGGGGGTGAAGAGCCCCCACCTTGGCCTCGCCACACTGCACACCGAACGCCTCGAAGCCGCGCCTTTTATATTCTTGCCCCAGTGTCCTGACCAATCCCTGTCTTCCAGGCAGTCGTCCTGCTCTCCCTCCATTGGGTCATCTGCTTTGCTGGGGTACGTGTCCTCCCATTGGCTCCTTTAAGTTGCTGGGGGTCTCATCTTTCCGCAGGCTTTCCTGAGAAGTGGTTATATTGTTCCAAGTGTGAAGCACACCTGTCCACATTCTTCTCCTACATATTCTTAATTTGATTTTAACATTTAACACAACTATAATACAGGTTATAATGGATTCTAACATTCATCACAACTATAATACAAGTTATAGTGGTCACAAATCATTTCAGGCCCACACAAGGCACAATGATCACACCCTGTTTCACCCTGACATGAATTATGCCTATGTTTTTCACACATGGGAAACAGGTAGTCAGCCACTTGTATGCTCAGATAATGCTACAGATGTTCTTATTGTCTCCCCAAGGGCAAGTTGGTACATTGAGGGAACTTTTTACTGAACCTGCAGTTGTACAAAAATGCCTCGTCCGAGGGGTGGGATATAATTACATCAGTAGTGGTCTGCAGCTTAGAAAGCTTTCATCTCAGTCGTGGTATGCAAGTTGTCTTTAGGACTGCATTATGTAGCAGAAGTGGCCTAGCTTTAAGAAAATCACTTTCTTACCCCAGGGTAGATAATTTTCAGCTGATATTTCCTGTGATCTGGTTTGCAGCACTTTGCTCCCCTTGTATTTCATGAAAATGTCTGTTAGGACTAAGAGGCAGGAGGAGGACTGTGGGCCAGAGCTCCTTAAATTTGCTTTGCTACAAGAGCAAATGGGTTGTTTTAAACCTTCAGCACAACATATGTGAGCCAAATGGTCTTTTGCAGTGTGAGAAAGGAAACAATTGGGACATAGCTAGCTGTCTTTCTTTCATTATTCAGGTAGTAAACGAAAGCTATGTCTCATAATACCTGACAATTTTGATGCTGTAGTGTGACATACAGGGTAGATTTTCATCATTCATTTCAACACTCATTTTGTGAGGAGTAGGCATATTCCATAATAAGTTCCCTGTTTTCCTTACTTCGTAACCTATGAATCATTCATACTTTTTCTGTAGGTGTATCTGCTGTGTCTTGGTGACTCTCACCTTGGCAGTGGTTTGGAATTAATGCAGTAGCCATGAGTCAGTCAGACATATTTTTTATGATGGCATCAGCAAGTAGTTCTTCACTATGATCTTCGAGCTGAAATCAAAACTACTGTTTTCTTTCCCTGCAGTTTCTTACAGCATCTGTGAAACCACCTACATTAAATGCCCCTTGCAACGCTATCGTTTTAAATGCATGCTCTTTGTTACATAGTTTTAAGTAGGTCTTTTGCTTTCACTTAGCTAAGTTTAAAACTGAGCTTCATTTCTAATGTCTTCCTTCTCCCTTCCTTTTCTCTGGTGAGTATGTTAGAATCTGATTGTAAAGGTCACAGTCTGTATTTCTTCACACTTTTTGGAGAATACCTACAAAGTTATCCCTGTTTGGATAATGAGTTACTAATGCAATCAGAATTAGTAATTCTGCATTAAGTGGATTTTGTGGTTGGGCATTGTAATTTGGGAAGAAAAATGGGACTGATTTAAAAATACTTGAGTTTTGATACTGCTATTGTCATTAGAGATTGTACAAGAAGGTTTTCTTGCAGTATGAATGGACATATGTATAACTACTGTACCATTTACAGTGCATTTCTCAATTTAGTTCCTGTGCCTGGAAAGAGGTTAAATGGACTAGAATGTGTTGCTGCTGTTCAGGACACCTCTGTGTTATGCTGCAAAGCTTTGCCATTGCAAAAGTACTGAATGTTTTGGGAGCTGATCATGATCATTCTGAGAGCTGGGAATTATGGGTACTGTCTGTGATGAGTACAGTGGTGGTAAATGTCACTGGCTGCTTTTGTAGCAAAGGTTTCATTGTGAAACTCTCGAGAAAAGGGTTAGCATTCAGTTGATTTTTTTCAACCTAGTTTCCTTGACTGTATCTGCACTTTATGTTTTCACACTTTCCAAGGATAGAGGTATCAATTAGAATCATTTTGGGAGGTGGTGGGTATGTTGGGGATTTTTTTAGGGTGGGATAGTTTTTTGATTGACAGGAGATAGTCCGGAAAAGGAACGCAGCATTCAGGGGTTTTGCCTGGTTTTGGGTGGCTGTAAAATCCAGCTCTTGCAAGTACTTAGCTAATGGTTAGTCAGTCCTGGGAATTATTACAAGAACTGCTCAGAGAAGTAACATTAACCTATTTTTTAAGAGTTTGACAACAGCACCAAGAAGTGTTCAATGTGGAATTAAAAAGTACACTGTTTAGTTACAGGAAAATATCAAGTACAGTGTCTGGGTTGCCTTTTATTTAACAGAATTCAGTAACTCTTTCTATCCTTTATAGTAATTGAGAGGTACAGTAAAAAGTACCAGGACAAGGAGCATCCAACATGGACCCCAGGTAATATCTGAGATTACCAAAGGCTAACTCTATCTATGAAATGTTCTGCTCTTTCAAATGTTTAATTCATTATTTTTCAAGCAAAAAAGAAACTCCAAACAAATCCTTACCACCAACTCATGTATTCCTTGTTGAGGATTACATCCTTTGAATGTTTTCAGATCAAGAAGTATTGTCTTCTCAAAAAAAAAAAAAAAAAAAGAAAGAGAAATCTGATCTTATTTATTTACTCAGTTGAAACTGATGAGCACCACAAGTGCAATCTTTAGCTCTCGCTCTAGGTTTCCTTCTTCCTTACTTGCCATGCAGATACTAGTTTTTAACTGGGAGCTAACATTGATGTAACTAAAAATAACCCAACCCAATGTCTTAGTCACAGATAGCTGAGTTTTATAACATCAGATTTCACAATCATATCTGTATAGCTCACTAATGTAACCTTAATAATGGAATGTAAATTGAAGAGCATGTGGGCCACTGGAAGGGCTGAACCTTGCCCTCCCTGGGGCAGGTGCCCATGACATGAAATGGGTGAAATGCAAATCCTCAGTTTAAAGTACAGCCAGAATTCCCTGAAACTGTTGTGGGCTAAAACATGTAGACATGCATGTAAATAGGAGCAAGCACAACAGAGGGCCCTTCTGATCCTTGGTGGGTGGAAGGGGGAGGATTGCTGCTGTAAATCATCATTCATACATATTGAAGCTATTTTCTGTACAGATTGGAGGAGGCTCCCAAGAGAGATGAAGCCAAGGAAGAATACCAAGAAAGGTATATGTTTTTAAGAACTATTTAATATGCAGTAGTTGAGTGATAGAAGACATACTGGAGCTGGTTAGGGTTAAAAAATGGTAGAAATGTTTATTAATCTGAATAATCAGGACTTTTGGCAGATTTTTTCTAAATAATTTACAAGTCTGCATGTCTTTTATGGGGTTTTGTTTTGCCTCTGTAGGATGTTTTAACTTACTGGAACAGATTTATAATCCTTTCCTGCCTTTTTTATTGATGTACCATATTAACATATAGGAAAAGTAACAGTGAAAGATTAAAAAAAAAACCCCACAGATCTTTTTGGTTTGAAAATTTATATCTTTAGTCAATACTCACCCTTCTTCTATTCAGTGAATAGCTGGCTGCTCAAATTTTCTTTATATTTTGGGTTTCTCAATTATTTTTTTATGATTTGGTTGACTTTTGCATTTTTTAAAGCCTTTTATATGTGATTTAATGTAGATTATTTTCTATTTTCCCTGGTTTTACTTTGTTTGTTTTCATCTTGCTTCTGCAGAATTGTGACCCAGATCCTTCAACAGCAGTTGGAGCTGGTATCGGTTGTACTTACAGGAAAAAAAAACCCACACTCTTTTATTACACAGCATCATACATGTATTTGCTTTTGAAAGTATTTTCTAGCATGCATGACTCTCAATTTTAAGCTCTCTGTAGAAATATGTTGCTCTGTCAATGTGAAATAACACTTGGCCTCCTGTATCTAGCTGTCTGTTGTATTTAATTGTTTACATTCTCCCTTTGTCCTAGTCCTTCATGTGTCATTTTTCAGTTCAAAGATAAAATAGAAAAGGAAAAGGGAATGTGCAGTAGTCATGGAGACTAGCTCAGCTGGAAGCTTTGTTCCTTTTAAGTGTGTCTTTCAGAAGCATGGTTTAAAGGTAGACTGCAAGATTCAACTGAAAATTAAACACTTATTTGCAAGTTTCAACTGAAATTAATACTTATTTGCAAAATCCCTAAAGGTAAAACCAGTACATACCTACTTTTGGTTGGTTTTGTTTGTTTTGGTTTTTAATAAGAAACTGGATTGGATTTTATAAGCCTATACACAATAATTAGCTCCCCAACATCCAATGAAGTCATAAATGCCAGATTATTATTTCTTGTGATGATGTTGTGATTATCATGAACTAAGAAAGACTCACTACACATTGTCAGGGATTTCCCTCTTTCTGTTGTGCCAGTTTCTCTATTTGCTCTTAAAGTACATATTCTCACATAGTTGTAATGGCAAAGATCAGCTGACCATCAGAATTCAATTGGATTGAAGAAAAACCTAAAGGTTCTTCTAAAAACAAAAATCATGGGGGTTTAGGTGGGTTTTGGGCATCACAGAATCCCAGACTGGCTTGGGTTGGAAGGGACCTTAAAGCTCATCCAGTTCCAGCCTTCTGGCACAAACAGGGACATCTTCCACTAGACCAGGTTGCTCAAAGCCACCCAAATCCTGTTACCTGAATAGTGATGATACAGAGACCATAAAAAATCCATGTGACTCAGGAAGTTTGTAAATAGCTAAGCAGTGACACATACGATATCTTTGTTCTATTTTGAGGACAGCCATCTTAGGTGACACTTTATAACCAAATGGTACAATGATGAGGGAGTCAAGAATCTGCACCAAAATTCAAGGGGACTTCCTACGACCATTCTCCCTTAGTGTTGCAGGAGCGGGTTTGGCATCACTGCACAGTTACATGTACAGGCATAGCTTCTTTTCTGCACACCTCTCCCTTTCCCTTTCTGGTTTCCCTGAATGTCTTAACCTCAGCTCTTGTAGGCCAGCTATATCCATATGTATGGATAATAATCAGTTGTTTCGTTTAAGACCAAGTACTGTGAGAATGGGTATTTGGGAAGATTGTATTCCATTGTGTCCCTAAGATACATGGATATAAGGGAGCTGGTTTTCTTGAAGTTCTACTAATGATGGGCCATTCTCTAATTTTTTGCTAACTTCAGAGACACACAGCATTTAAGGAAAGCTCTTGCATGTCTGTTTCCATTTCCAGGCTGTTTGTTCTATACACATTGTCTCTAAGTGCCTGCAGAGATGTAATTTTGAATCACACTTTCCGCTTGTTTTCCTTGAAAGCCTACTTCATTCTGGATGTATTTGCTTTGATGCTGTTCCTTTGTTATTACAGAGCAGCTTGACTCCCCACAGATTTGTGCAGTGCTTTTGTCACATAATCCCTTCCTAGGCAAAACACTGAAATGAACTGTTATTTATGAAAAATGCTTTTGACAGAATACAGTTCTCTTAGCAGCTCTTAGTGTTCTGCTTCCTTCAGTATTAGGCCAGATAAAATACATAACGTCATCGGATTTCCATCTGCCCCAGAAAGGACATCCCTTCCTTTCCTTTATTTTTCTTTCTGATGCTACTTAGTGCAGTCCAGTGTAGAAACAGGGGAAGTTACATGAGCTAGCTTATCCATTAGAAGCTGTGTGGCTATACCAGTTTGGCACTTTACACAGGCACTTCTACCCTTCTGAGAAGAGCTAATCTGTGTTAGGTACAGCCCTGTGTTTTAAGTGTGTAAAATACTGAATAGGTCATGTAAGGAGAAGTTCTGCAGGAGAGGACAGACAGTTCCACTGTGGAAACAGGACTTCTCACAGAGCTCTATAAATCCTGTCACATCTCTTGCTCTGAAGCTCTTTGGTTCCTCTCATCTACTTGGAATTTGGGCTACCTTAGTTCACGGTGCTGCATTCAGGTAGCTCTTACCTGGAATGCTATTTTTGACCTTCACTCCACCATATAGTGAAGTAGTATGAAGAGGGTAGACTGGAGGGATTAATTTAGTGAAGATTATGTTTTATGAATTAAGGTGGAAATATGTACTGTGGACTCATTAGATGGGAGCCAACTGTGGTCCAAAAGCCATCTTGCTGCAGTAACCATGCCTTCTGTGTTGGAGCTAATGTACTCCTGGCTGTCTTTTATTATCTCTCTGATGCATCCAGCTCTTATTAATGTGTTGCATGAATTGGCAACATTAATGAGTTCATTTTCAAAGTGGTGAAAAATAACAATTGATGTTTTGTTCTAGTTACCTAACATATTGTGAGTATGTAAGTGAAAAGTATTTTGAGAAGCTGAACGTCATACTTTGGCCAAACCTTTGGTCAACGAACTGTTCAAAGTGAATTCCAGACTGGGACTGTAGGCATCACTTGTATAAATCAGGCGTTTCCACTTCCACGAATTATGTAGCTTAAGGCCTGAGGTAATGTTAATAAGATGACATGGGTTTTCCTTAACATGCTCAATATACAGGCTTTTAAGAGGAAGTAAAACAAAAAGAATTTGTATTCTTCCATATTAAAAGAAAAATAATAGTGATGTGGTTTATTCCAGCAGGTGCAAAACCAAGAAAGGCAAAAAACTCTGAGCCTAAAAGTAATGTGGATGTGTTGAAAAAAATTGAGGTAAGATGCGCATACTCTTTCTAAACTGTACAGTAGAAATTGCTGAAGGAAAATGAAACCTTCAGTATGTTTTTTGGTACAGATTAAATAACCAGAGCAGCCTTTTTCTGGCCCTGTCTTGTTACTCTGTCAGACAACTGTTCTGCAATGTGGTGGCACAAGGGAGAGGATAAGGGTAGAACCTAGCTGTGGAGAAGCTGTTTTCTTTGCTTCTGTTCGACTCTGAACACACCAACCAGTTGTTTTGCACTGTGTAGTGATGTAGCAGAGTTACTACTAGATCTTCTTGAAGGAAGAATTGGTACCAGAGCTTTTAAATCTATTGTTTTGGCAATCTACTGATGTTGGAAATTAAACAATTTAGTAAGTTGAGAGGGAAGAAACACACAGAAACTTAGGAGACAAGTGACCTTAGTTTTGGAGGTGAGTACCCACCATGCGGGAATGGGAAGCTTAAAGGTGAAACAGCCTTGTATTTTTTCTCTTGGTGAACCACCAGTTGTTTGACAGATTATTATAATCAGAATGTGGTATTGCTTTATCAAGTGTGACATGGCCTTCTACTGGCAATTATTCTAACAGCAACTGGTAAAGGGAAATCATCTCAATTTATTACACGAGACATACTTTTGTAGATTTCAAGTCTGATGGCTAATGCTTGATCAAGTACGTCCTCATGGACTTTTATGCTTCAGATTGTGTTGTTTTAAATACTGACCAAAAAGCATTTGCACTGCATTGTTGTGCTGGCTTTCTTGCAGCATAACATTTTGGTAGTGGGGAGGATGTGCTGTTGCTGTAACAATGTTGTAAAGGAGAGTGACTTGTGGCAGGAGTTGGAAAAGAAGGATGATGAAGAAGAAAAATCTGAAGATGAGAAAGACAGAACAAAAGACAAAGAAGATGGAGATGATGAAGAAGCAGAAGAATCAGAGGAATATGATGAAGAAGAGCAAGAAGAGGTATAATGTTGATTTTCCTATTTATGCAAAGTCTGGTCCCACTCATTGAGTAGTATGTTGAATGTCAGACAAAGAAAAGTTGGTTTTTTTTTGAGCTTCTCTGAAAAGGAGAGTTGTAGTAAGCAGCATTCATTTACATTCATTTTCTTCATTGTATTGTATTGTTGTAGTTCAAGTGGGTATGTTAGACTTGTTACTTCTAAACAGCTCGGAAAAAAGATCTCACAAACAGGAATGTGTCCTGCCACAAATCAATACATAAAATTACTCATTTTCATCACTAAGACTGTGATGCCTCTTGTTACATAGATACCAGGATTTCATTAGGATGTTTTTCTCTTTCTTTCCCAAGAAATCAGGAAAGAAAAAAAACTATTACTGTTTCAAAACGTGGGTGTTCAAGCAGTTCCAAGCATGTTTCTTTCATAGATTTTCTCCTCCACAGATACAGCAACAGATGTTTTGAGTTTTTTTCATTTTGTTTAGGAAAATGACTACATTTCTTCATATTTTGAAGACGGAGATGACTTTGGTGCTGGCAGCGATGACAATATGGATGAAGCAACATACTAGCTATTGTTCCTGGGTGGTATCCTGCTCAAGCCTTATATTACCTGAAGCAGAATTTTGGAGGTAGGCCAGGTATCAACTGTACTGATCCTTCAGCTCTGTTGGTTTTAAGTATACTCTACAAAAACATGTTGGACAATTGTTTTTGGTTGCACTATGCTGTAAAACAGGATATGGGACCCTGTTTTGTTCTTTTGCCAAATGTTTCACAAACTTTCCACTTCTTAACACTTTCTGGAATGCCAACTGAGGGATTGAGTGATGTGCTGTTGTATTGCCTCTGCACAGAAAAAGAATGTATGCATGTCAATCAAACTTGTGCCTAAGCATTTGCACTAGTCAGTTCTATGCTTCAGCAGTCAAGTCATGAAAATAGTAAGAGAAATTCTTGATGACTGCAGCAAAAACAGAGATCTGGCCTTTATGGACATAAGCTGCTCATATTTGGCAGCTATTTCTCCAAAGGAATTTATGCAACTTCTGAATTCAGGTGACCAAGAATATTTAATGACTAAGCACTTTAATATAAACTGACTTGAAAGTACCTTAGTAATACGGACAAACAACATGATGAGAGTATTTTGAAGCGCTATTATTCTAGTTAAAAGAACTCATTATTTTTAGTATCTTGGTAAAAAGGGTCTGTAGTACTTAACAGTGTGAAACAGGTTTAGGAATAAGAGTTAAGTAATAATTAAGGATAATTTCATTTAGAAAGAATGTATGGCAGAATTTAACTTCAAGAAGTTACAGAATCCTGGTTTTCACCAGTGACACACAGATCAGTGACAAAAATGTCAGTCCATCCTTTGCCTCAGTTTCTTCATCTCTAAAGGCAATACTAACTTTCTTACCTGTTAAGTGAGATGGCCAATGATAGGTACCTATGTAACTGTTAATGCATTTATCTACTTCCTAAAGACAGAAGCTTAATAGACAGCAAATTAATACAAAAAAACCCCAACAACCTAAACAGAAAACAAACCAACCCCCATAAACAACCCAAAAAGGTAGGAAGAGAATGTGATGAAGCATTTTAGTGCATGAAGTTTTACTTAGGCAAACAAGACAAGAATGTTGAGAATAGCAAAACTAGAATGTCTGGAAATACCCATTTTACTTAGGAGCCAGCTGAGGTATGAAAACAGCTGAGGTGTAAACTTATTACTGGGATTAGATACTTGAAGAGCACAGTGAGAGAGCATTCTCTCTGTCCTATTGCCCTTTGATGGTACAAAATATTACTGGTCAGTGCTAATATATTACTTTTGATCAGGTTGGTTTTTTTGGTTTTTGTTTGTTGTGGGTTTTTTTTGTGTATGTGGGTTTGTTTTTGTTTTTTTTTTTTCACTTTCTTAAAACATTCTTTTCCTGATAACCAGTGCTGTTATCAGATCTAATGAAAGAACAGTTTTAAACCAAAACCAATTCTTTTATCAGCAAAGGAAGCTACAGAAGTTTGCCTTTTGAGTCTGTTGTGTTAAGCAGTACTTTACCTCACTGCTGACTGGAAAACAGTACTGCGTTATTCTGTGAACACCTCTATACAGTAAGAATTTGATCATTGAAGGGTAGCACTCAAGTGTTCTGCTAAAATATGTATCTGATGTAAAGAAAATGGAACTAAAATGCTATGCAGGTCACACCCCAGAGGTATACCAATTTTATTTGGAAGTGTTTGTACCTATGCAAACAATGTTTAATAAACGTACTGCTGCATTGCATAGCAAACATACTCTGTTTTCTTTTAACATTACACATGCCAGCAGCTGTTTTTTGAGCAGGTGTGACTGTTTCTTGCATGATACACAAGAGAGATGAAGATATTGTGAACAAGGTAAGCACAATGAAAATTAAATTTGCGTCTAGCATGACTAGTATCTGCTTCCCCCATATAAGGTGAACAGTGAGACTCCTTGCCTGTCACACGAAGAATGCAAATAGATTGCTTTTGCCAAATGCACAACTAGAGGATTAGCACCCAAAGAGTATTTGCTGCAGGAGTTAAGTTTGGTCACAAGCTGTGGCTTGCCTGAACAGGTACAAGGTGACACTAGTTCTTCAGGGCTGATGACGTTCTTCATTCACCATATTGCTAATGGGGTAATACAGCTCCCTTCCTGCTGTACTGTTCAAAAACATTGCTCTGGCAGAAATCGGGTCTTTCTGAGCCTTTCAAAAGGTGAACTGTGGCCACCTCTGTCCTCCAGAGGAAACTACAAAGTCTCAGGCTGGATCCTTTAGGTCTAGTTTAACAATGGCAAATCAGGCCAATGCTTACGAACACACTGTGTTTCACAGTGACCAGTGCCAAAGCACTTCTGAAATGAAATGAGATTGTGCCTTTACAGAGGCCTAACACTTGCAGCTGTTTTAATAAGCTGATTTTCCACTTGCTTGGAATTTATTAGACCATACTGCTGATAAAACTTAAGACCATTCTTTGGGTCTCAGCAAACTCTGGGTCTGTACAGGCATACATGCAAATCCTATCTTAACACAGCAGAAGAGCATTACTACTTCATATAAGGCACTGCTTTCTGAGTGGAGGGAGATCATCATCTAAGAACTCTACTGATTCCTACCTTAATTTTTCATGCCTGTTTCTTAATCGTAGTTTCACAGAACTAACAAGTTCTCAGAACTTTATGCAGAAAAGATCCAAGTTCTACAAAGCGTGCACAGGATAAACCATTTAGGCTCCAGTTACAGTGCACTAGATTTGAATACTGTGTGCAGCTACTGCCAACAAAATACTTGCTGGCCAGGGATTTGTGTTTTAGGTCACACATAAAAAAATTAGCCAATACAAATACAAGTAGTGGCCTAAACATGCAAAGATACAGCGCTAAAAATACACTATAAGCACCACTTTAACTGCAGTCTGAAATAAAATCTTTATTTTATGCATATTATGTTCCTCTAAATGCAGAGGAGCAGAAGTATTTAAAATAAGACTTGCGTCCTTATTCAGGATTACTTTACAAAGTTGTATTTTCAGCCTTCATAAAGTCATACAAAAACAATTTGTGACAACATACTCCAAAATATAGCAGATTTAAAGCATCCACATTTCACATGATCCAACAGTGCAATATACACTTAAATTTAAACCAACTTCCTGATCAACAATGTGTTGTAATTAATCTAAAGCATGACTTAACACTCAGTTGTTTTGTTGGGGTTTTTTAAAACAAGTCAGTTTCTAAAAGACTAAAGATTTTAACTTAAATCATACTTAAGTTCTATACAGAACAGTTACCCTGTTTATTCAGGGCTGATATGTGATGATGCATTGCCAATTGTATTGTACTTCAGTAAAAGCAGTAAAGATCCCTGCATCCTGCAAGAAGCTGAGCCAGCTAATGCTTGTAGATTACCAGTACAGGTAGCCCTGCAGTCCTGGAAAGAGACCTAAACTGTATCCTCTGATAAAGTTAACTTGCTAAATTAAATATTTTCTACCTAATAGTAAAAACATGCAAAGCTCTTGGTTAGAGTATAAAATGGTGCAATAAAACATCTATCCTTTTGTGTTTGTTCAATGGCTTCTTATCCCAAGGTAGACAGAGGCCCATCACACCTAACTCAGTGACAGCAAGCCACAGGCCTTCCAACCCTAAAAGCCCAAAGCTAAGATAACAGCAGAGAATTACACACCTGTACCACCACTGCATGAAAAGCAGCAGCTAACAGCCAGTCTTTCTACTCATGCATCAACAGGACAAAGACCACCTTGACCAAGCCAAACCACAACTGAAGTGAAGTTCACTTCTATACCGACAGCAATTTAATACCCATCAGTTCAGGAACGTGCAGTAAATGAGGCTTATGTTGCATCATCACAATAGCTAATTCATGTTCTTTGACAATTTTGTAAGAAATGGAAGGATAAAGTATTAAAAATATTGAGGTTCCACAGAGTATAAAGGCAGAGAAGCAACCAAGGTTGTAGCAAAAAACCTGACACATAATGTACCAAGTTCCAGTCCTACACAGAAAACTGTCTGTTGTGATGTGCCAGAGCTTTGTGGTCAGCAGTGGAGCAAGTTGCCTTTCACACTTCCAGCCAGAGAAGCTGCATTACTTTAGCCACCATACGTTACTTCACACTGCAACTTTTCATACTGTGTTACCGAGAACTGGTACTTCAGTATTCATGCTCCTGTTAATCAGCACATTATTTTCATGGAAAGAACTATTACTTTAGAAGACCTTGAGAAACAAGTGTTATGTGAAACATGAAGTTCATGCCTGTCTGCAATCCCTCATCTAGTGTGGAAACTACGAGTAGCGTCACTATCTCCACAGATACCACTTTTATCAGCAGGTTCAAGAGCCACAGATCATAGTTCACATATCCAATTGTCCTGTGCTTCCTTTCAAGCTTTGTCCTGCTTCAGTTTCAGTATAACACAGGACAAGTTATGCTGTTTGCATTCACACACGTGGTGGAAGAATACATGCCCCACTTCCTGGGGCAACAGAGGCCCCAGAAGCAGAATGGGAACGTCTTTACCTTCAAAATTAAGCTGATAAAGCACTCTGGAATACCTCCAATAATTTGTAAACATTCACTTTATCTGATTTTTTATATTGTATATACTTAATCAAGACACTCAAAGTTTATAATAATAGTTTAAAGGACAGCAATTATTTTTCTATTTCTCAAAGTCCTATCCATCAGTTATCTTGGGCTTCAGTAACAAATGATACTTTGAACAGAGCAATGGAAATGTTACTCCACAAGACAAATATAACAAAAAATTACAGGCAGCATCACACTTTTTATTTTAAAATATTCTGAGTACATACGTACCTCCTTCTTTCAGGTTTGTTTTGGTTTCATACCTCTTGTAGCATTTTCAAGTAGGGAAGAAAAGAGAGGAAAACCAAGGTTGCTCATAAAAGCCCAAGTGAAATACTTGAGAACAGAGTTGTTCACGGATACACTACTACCTAAAGAACAAGTCAGCAACTACAATTGGTCTATTCTGCTGCAATTAAGTTTCTTGCTAGCAGGCACTAAAACTTGTTTGCAGTTTTCTAGATTTCAGGGAAAACTTAATGTTTGAGGTTCACTGGCACATGACCATTAGCATACTGGGTACCCACCTGACTGCTGTCTAAAGAATCAGTTGGTCCTGAACTGGGATTAACTGGAGAGGGAGGGGGGAAAAGGCAACCCATTTTCAGAAAACAAAGACTACTGAAGCGGTCACAGCAGGGTGCCACACATCCACACTTTGTCCTGTATGCAGCTGACCACATGAGAAGTGCAGTTCTGTCCAGTCTGTTTTCAGAAGGATACACAGAAGGATGTGAAGGGTCAGCAAGACTCTGTCAACTGGACTGCACTGAGGCACAATGTCACACACACAGAAAACGAACTACTGCCTGCACTGAAAAGTACACAAGAATGGGTTGATGACAGGCACCAGATTCGAAGACTTCGGCTTAAGCATTGGCTGCTGCCTTTATAGAAGTCACTTGTAAGACAAAACTTCACCATGACAATTAATTATGGAATGATTGAGAGTTCAAAAAAAATAAATAAAAAAAATCAAAAAATCTTACTCTGTAAAATAGGACTAGGAGAATGAAGGTTTAACTGACAACTGTAAACCTGATATTAAAATGTCAAGTGTCCTATGCATTCTAAGATTAAAGATGTTTAAAAGTTAGATATCCCCAAACGCCCATTTTAGGGCTGAAAAACATACAGTGAGACTCCTCATGTGTTAGTTCAACCTACATTTTATCACCTCAGTAATTAAAAAACATGCCTATCAAAATAGAAAAAAAAAAAGTGCAATGCTTCAGAGACAATTCTATACCTTATTTTGTATCCCAATCTGGCATTAAAATTGCCTGTCCTAGGCATACTCAGAGATTACATGACCCACAGAAATATCCTTGTGCTGGAACACTGCCCATGCAAGCAAGTCATACATCAGCATACATGTTCCAGATGCACTTTGTATTCTGTGCTTTCCCCTCTATCTAATGCTACGTTGCGTGTCTGTGAGTAACAGTTGCCTGGTGCTTTCCACCATTAAGGCTGAAGGTCTCTTTGATTATCAACATTTATAATATTCACCTGATTTACTCCATTTTCTGTTTGTTTCTGATGTGACGCTGCTGTGACAAACAGATGGGAAGATTCCATTGTAGAATGGTGACTGACATCTGCTTTCACTAGAACTTCGTAATATAGGAGGTAAAACACTGGAGTTACTATGCCAATAATCAACATAATCACTACAGCTGTCCACCATCCTATACCCCAATCTGCTCCGTAGTAAGGATCCTTGCATTTCTTAGCTTTACCATCAGTTTCGAAGGAGATCTGCTGGGCTGCTAAGGCGGAAACAACTTCATCAAGATTCTCCCTCTTTGTATCGTTACACTTCACTATTTCCTCTATATCTCGATCCACTTCTTTTAAGAAGTTGCCAGCAGTCTCATTAGCAGGGAATTTATCAGGAGGTGCCATTTCCTGTGCTTCTACAGAGCAGTAAGCAGGCCGAAGAACCAGTCTTCCTTTTGGAGAGACATGTGTTTCAGTCAAGACACTGAACTTTTTTACTGGAATTTTGATAGATCTCAGGGCAAAAAAATCTTGGTCATTGATAAGGTTGTTAACTCTCTTGATATCTGCAACCTGAAAATAAAAACAACAGTTTAAATGTCAAAGCTCCACTGAACTGGAACTGTTTAAAGAGTACTGCATCCTTGAGAAATACTATTTGTCCCTAATGAAACAAAGGCAAGGCCTTTGTTCTGCCTTTTATTTTTAACCGATACCCATTCAAACAGTATGAAGTGAGAAAGGGTCAAAGAACAAATCTGAACAATGTTAAAGCAAGAAGGTAATTATGAGGTAACAAACCTCCTCACTTCATGTTAGAAGAATGAAAGTCACTTCACACATACATATTCACTTAATGTGTATTCACCCATCAGTGGCAACTACCTCCGTGAAACAGACGGGACTTTACCTCAGTGCTTTCAAGTGAAGTAACTGAGCTTCTTATTAAATTGAAAACTTAGAAGTAAGGAATATTAAAACCAATGGGTGTCCAGTACACCTAGCCACAGCTGCGGTTTGGATACTTTCTGCTTCTGGAGGTCTAAGGCAGAACACCAAGCATAACTTAAAACTGGCATCTCCCCTTATGAAGTCAGCTCTCCCCTTTCCCTGTTCTTGCTCAAAATGAATCTCATTTTGCTCTTGGTAAATTCAGCTTTTCCGCCTGAAGTGAATACTCTGCAAGGATTTAAGTGCCCTTGGAAAATTAGCACCTTCATTCTGAGATAGTAACTCCCTTAGCATGGAAGACCCAGCCACAAAACTCACCATGAGGAAGTACATAAAGATTGGTAGTTTTCTGCAACACCTGGTAAGCACACAGGAGTTGTGCCCATGTTAAGCACAGTGCCTGAGTTCAGATCCTTCCTGTCCTCACTTGGAGGACGTCTATCCCAGGAGAAATTAGACAGAAAACAAGCCTTGCTGCTGCAATGGCTCCATGTAAAACAGATATGTGGCCAGAAATACATTAAGGTAATCAGTGCTTGCTGCCTGTACTAACCTTGTAGTATGAGAAGTGTTTCAGTTCCGGTAATGGTAAATGGGTGAGCATAACATACTGCCAAATACAAGATATACCTCAGTGATTACTGATTCACCACAAGTTATCCTTCCAGCCTAAAGCCCTGAACTGCTATTTTACACCCTCCATGAATTTCCAAGACAGAGTCCAACTCTTTATCTTTTTATTCTTGCCTGAGGTCTGATACAGTAAGCCAGCTCAAAATACCTACTTGTGCTGCGCTCTGAAGCCAAGAACTGGTAGATGAAGCTAAGGTCTCTCATGACTATGAAATAGTCATGTCAAGACTTTGGTACTTAAATTCATGACAAGAGGCACCTAATTCTGTCTCCGCCTTAAGAAGTAGATGACAAGAAGACTTGTGTAAATACAGATTTTGGATTTGACCTCTTGATAACTGCACAGCTAGCAGTCAGTTCACTGACACACACAGATAATTCCCTGTCAGAACTTGGTAATGCAAATGCTAACATCAACCAACACAGTAACCTCTGCCTTAATTACTACCACCCACCCAAAAGTACTGGCTGGGAAGGACACTCACCATATTAATTTCACAGAATCATATAACAGTTTGTGTTGGGAAGGACCTTAAGATCATCCAGTTCCAACCTCCTGCCACAGGCAGGGACACCTTCCACTAGATCAGGTTGCTCTAAGCCCCATCCAACCTGGCCTTGAGAACTGCCAGGGATGGGGCAGCCACAGCTTCTCTGGGCAGCCTATGCCAGGGCCTCACCGCCCTCACAGGAAAGAGCTTCTGCCTAAGAGCTCATCTCAGTCTCCCCTCTTCCAGGTTAAAGCCATTCCCCTTGTCCTGTCCCTACAGGCCCTTGTCCAAAGCCCCTCTCCAGGCTTCTTGTAGCCCTTTTAGGCACTGAAAGACTGCTCTAAGGTCTCTCCTTAAGGAGCCCTCTCTTCTCCAGGCTTAACAAGCCCAGCTCTCTCAGCCTGTCTCCAGAGCAAAGCTGCTCCAGCCCTCACAGCATCTCGTGGCCGCCTCTGAACTTGCTCCAACAGCTTCATGTCCCTCTTGCATTGCTGCCCCAGAGCTGGACACAGGACTGCAGGGGTGGGGTCTCTCCATATAGCACAGCAGAGGGGAGAATCCCCTCCCACAGTCTGCTAGCCACAATTGTTGTGATGCAGCCTAAGATGTGTTAAAGAGTGGAAGCTCAGGTTAGATAAGGAAGAAGTTATTTACTATGAGGCACTGGCACAGGTTACCCAGGGAAGTGGTAAATGTTCCATCCCTGGTAGCATTCAGGGCCAGGTTGGACAGAGTCTCAGGTGACATGGTCCAGTATGAGGCGTCCCTGTCTATGGCAGGGAGGTTGGAAATGAATGATCCTAAGGGCCCTTCCAACCCTAACTATTCTGAGATTCTATTTGGTGTTTATGAACTCTTAAATTTAAGACCTCTTAACAGGGAAAAGTGGGAAGGTCTGAGAAGAGAACACTGGGGCATTTGGACAGAGCATTCCCAACAGCACAACAGGTTCGTGCTGATAAATATTCGGGCAATTTAGCAGAATTCAGAAGAAAGCTACATGGGGGTTTTTCTTCCCCCCTTCCTTAGTGGAATTCAGCCTCCACACCAATGCTGAAAATGTTTCAGCAACACCCTCCTCACCACCGAGGCTCTCAGCCCGAAGTGCCCAAGTGTTACTGCACACCAGCATAACTTCCACTGCAACACGCACCAGACTGAGAAATAGTGCCGCAAGCAGAATCGACATACTAATTTCTTACGCTACCACCTGCTTTAAGGGATCACCGCCGGTGCAAACGGGACCCGGGCAGTCAGGAGGTGAGAGCACCGCGCCGCGTCCAACCGCCACCAGCCTCGTCCCTTCACCCTCCTAACTCCCAGATCACGGCACCAGCGTGCAGCGCACGAGGACGTACCGAGCAGCAGAACTGAAGCGCGATGGCGTTGAGCGTGTCCCCTTCCTGGATGTCCTTGGTGAGCAGGACGACATCATCCAGCCTGTCCCTCGACGCGCTCCTCCGCACCTTCTCCCTGCCCCGCGGCCGCAGCTCCGATACCTCGCCGCCCTCCTCCTCCGGCACCTCGCTCTCCGCGACCACGAACGGGTACAGGTGACCGCCGGTGGGCTGCTGCGCTACGGCCGGCGGCTGCGGGCCGCACCCGGCGCCTCTGCCGGCCATTCTCCGCTGGGGGCCCTGTAGAACACACTGCAGCCGTGGCGACCTCCACGAGGATCGCCGCACCGCCCAGCGCGGGGAGGAGCCGGCAGGGGAATGCCTAATCCTGCCCTCGCCCCACGCCCCCGAGGCCGCGGCCCTACCTGCTGCGTGTCCTCATGGCGTCCGCAATGGCGGCGGCACAGCTCCGCCACGTCCGCACCGTAGAACCGCCCCCCACCGCCCTTAAAGGCCCAGGGCGCCTCTTATTGCTGACGGATGGGGCCTGAGACTTTCAGTGGGCTCTTGGGGGTGCGTGTGTGGGGTTTCTGCGCCGCTCTCTGTGTCTCCGCTCGCCGCGCCCCGTGCCCGGGTCGCTTCGGGGCTGGCGCTGTCCTGGTGACCGCGTTCCCGCGCGGGGCCGTGAGGGAATGCGACAGCGGGCTTTGGGCCGCGTGTGACTCGCGGCCTGCCGGTGGCACAACGGCCCTGAGTGGGGCCCAGCAGGGGGCCGGCGGCTGATCGCACAGGAGGGTTACTCCGTTGTGAGTGGCCCTGTGTCTAGAGGAGCAGAGGCTGTCTTGTGTTTGAAACACTTCAAATAATCATTCTAAGAGCCCTTTCAGCTTGTAGCAGTTGGCAGCTCCCTACCAAAGCCTGTGTATCTTTAGTGTGCGGCTCTTGGTGCATTACTGCTCGCTGGGAAGTTGCCAGGTAGATTCTCTTTGTCCCTTCATGCATTTCATACAGTTACAGACTGGGACACTAAAGCTCACCCAGTGCCAGACCCCTGTCACGGGCAGGGACACCTTCCACTAGACAGGTTGCTCCACTGGCAGCACTGGCAGCTGCTCTAAGGTCTCCCCTTGGGGAGCCTTCTCTTCTCCAGGCTGAACAAGCCCAGCTCTCTCAGCCTGTCTCCAGAGCAGAGCTGCTCCAGCCCTCGCAGCATCTCCATGGCCTCCTCTGAACTTGCTCCAACAGCTCCATGTCCGTCTTATGCTGGGAGTCCCTTGTGTTGTTTTCTCCCTCGGGACTCATACTGCAGAGATACAGGCGTTCAGCCCGTGCTGATGTATTTTTTTTCCACGAAAGGGAAACCATCAATTAAGGCCTGTAGGTATTTCAACTTCCCTAATAGAGTAATTTTCACTATCAAAGAACTGGCAGCAGCTGTTGCAGTTCTGAGGCAATAGGCTGGAATAGGAAACCTTCCTAGTTTATGTAGTAAATTTAATTTAGTGTGGGTTTCTTCTGACTTGGCCTTAGAAGGAAGTTTTTGGTTACAGCAGGAGTAAGTGCAGTGTTTCTTATAAAAGCTTACAGCTCTAAGGTTAGGCTGAATATGTTGTAACAAGTGATTACATTGTTGCTGAAGACAAATGCAATTGCCAGTCCAGTTATTCAACAGATTAATCTTTCAAAAAGACAGTAGTTTTAAATAAGATGTGGTTTCCCTTTCCCTATTATTTTTCTTTTTTCTTTCTCATTATTTTTCCCTTTCCCTTTATTTTTTACTTTTCCCTTCATTTTCCCTTTTCCCTTCTTTTTTCCTTTCTTGTTTTCAGGCTTTCCTGAATAACCAAAGAGGTTAGAAATGCATTTGGCCTTAACAAAGGCAAAATTCTTTTATGACTTTACTTTCAGAAACTAAACAACTTGAGTCTAAAGACATAAACATAAGGGCTAATGGTCGTGTAGCTCTGTTGTGTGTCATACTTCGCACCCGCAGAAGCTGAAGAAGCTTGAAACCCCATTTGCAGGCACTATGAAACAAGCTCTAAAGGTACAGTGTGTTCTTGTGTCTCAGCTTTTTTTAAAGATTATATATTGCAGTATCTACCTTAAAATAGTATTCTATTGTGGATGAGGGGTGAACTGGGTAAAATAAAGTATTCTTAAGTCTCCCTTGCTGATAAGAAAAGGAATACATTTTCTTTATTATTTTTAACTTCTTTACATTGAAGTTCCGTCAAGAGCATTGGAGTTCCATGCTGTAAGTAAGGGAAGGTTTGCATTAAAGAATATAAATATTCTCAGATGCAGAAGTCGGCAGTAAAGATAAAATATGAGGTGGCTAGATGAAGCAGGTCCAGTTGCTGCCCTTTGCAGAGAAGCATGGAACAGTACTAATGTAAAAACAGGATTTCCTTCCAGCAGGAAGCTGGGCACAGTTAGTAGAAGCTGTTTGTCAGCAGGTCTTATTCTGCATTTGTTAAAATATGGCTGTAAGTGCCAAGTGTAATTAGAATTCACTCAAACTGAAGTTACTTACAAGTCAGGGGGCTATTTCTAAACTGTTCAGAGGCCTAACTAGGGATGCTCTATTTCCTTTGGAGTATTTCTGAGCACCTTACCTGCCAAAGCTTGCTCAGAAATAAGCCTTCTGTTTTTATCATGGAGCAGATGCACAGCTTATGCTAATTAACACAGCTGCACCAAAGGCCTTAGATACAGCCTGACTTAGAAGCTGCTGCACTACACAGACAAGCTGGGGTTGTCAGGTTACATGACAAATGTGTGAACATACTGGTACGGGTCCCAGAATAGTCTTATGTGTGTGAGGGGATGGCAAAGTAGATTGAACCTTCCATAAGCTGCATTTCTAGCAAGAACTGTATTGGACATGACAAAACTGAATTTATTTCCCATAACCCTGAGTTTTCTCGTGGGATCCCAAGCTGACAAGGAGTAATTATAACGAGGTGAATGGGAATTCCAGCTATTAAGTAGTGTCATGCCACATCTGGTAAAGAATGTCCACAGCACCTACCAGTTTTGTTTTGATTTTTAAAGGGAGCTTTCAGAAGTAGAAATGAAGCGACTGTAGTTGTGTGTAGCTGGGAAACTGATGACTCATCCCCTATTCATGTTGTTGAAAGACTGTTTTATGAGACCTGTCAGAGCTGTGGGTGGACTGGAGAGGAGCTTGAAGGCAGATTTCATGCGCAGCGATGCCTGCAGCGGTGCCTGATAGTTGTCCCATCATATACCACCAATGGCATATCCTTTTGGAGTTGTTCTTTAATCTTTGGATTATGAGGCTGCAGAAGAGGTGAGGATAGGGAATTTCACCATTTCTTTTATCTAAGGAGGTGTACCATCAGGTCTAAAAAGAACTGCTGAAGCAGCACTATGCCTTAGATGGGGAAAGAAAGTGTTGGAGTTTGCTTTGACCCTGCTATACCCCTGTGTTTAGCCGTTTGTAACTAGTGACATTTTCCCATCAATGACAAAAGGGTATATTCCAAACTTGATGAACAAGACTGGAGCTGCATAGCTGCCATGAATGCTAATAGGAATAAAGCCTTTCTCCATCCTCTTGTAAGTTACTTTGCATATCCTAATAGTGCATTCTCAATGAGCAACAGGGTCAGTGTTAATCACTCCATGGTATTCCAAGAGCAGCTGCAGGGATCTCTACCACATTTCCCTTGGTCATGTTATATCTAGTGTGGCTTGATCAGAGCTAAGAAGTTAAGCATCCACACAGAAATATTAAAAAGATCTTAAGAAAACAGTGTAAATGTACTGTAAAGGAGATGTTGGAGGCCTGATATAACTTGTTAGTCACTTTTAATAAAAAATGCATATTTATATCTCTTTCTGCCTGGAAATTCCATACATGTCATGTGTCACCTTATAAACCTTTAAGTCATTCTGTAATTTGGGGCCATGGGGCTAGATTTCCATTTAGTTAGCCAGTGCCAAGTGTCAAAATGTATGTGTTAATTGTTTGAATGACACAATAAGCTGTGACTCATTAAAAATATTCACACAGAAGTCAATATACAGCTTTTGTCTGTCTCTGCTTCCCTGCTTAGTATTGGGGAAAGGTACTAAAATTTTAAGAAATGGTAATGTCAAGATAGATCTGCAGCTCAAATGGAGTCCAAACAAAGTGTGAAGTTACTAAGCAGTGCCTAAGTGCAGATTATGTAAAGTGCAGTTAGAGGAGCTATTTAAGAATAGAAGTATAGAGGAAGCAAGTATTTCCATGTATATATTTAACTATTTGTATTACAGTCTGGGCCTTGATCCTGAAAACTTGCAGTTCCAACTATTCCACTCTAAAATGGGTTAGAAGTGACCACAAAATTTAATTGTTTAGTATTGTTATGACTTTAATGAGAATAAATGAAAAATTACCTATGGATACAGACTGTTGCTTCCCAATTTCATATTTCATGTATTTGCTGCTACCCTTTGGTTACTGAACACAAACTGGTTACATTTTAATTATTTTTATTTAAATCTAGTATGTATTCTTAATAGAAATTTGGTATGTACCTTCCATAATGCAGCCAGTAGGGTGCATTGGTTCTTTGAAACTTAGTTTCCAGCAATCTGTTAAGAGCTGCCTATTTGCTTCTGACTCACATTTTATTTCTTTCAGTTCAGGCATCCTCTAAGTAAGAAGATCCACCAGTGAAGCCATTCAGTTATGATAGAGACAGTAGGCAAAAATGGAGTATAGACTCCTGAAACTTTATTTCAGATTATTCACAGACAGAGTTTGCTGTAAGATTCTGAATTCCTGTTCATACACCTGTATTGATGAATATGTTTCTGTAGTGTGATAACTGAAGTTCATTTTTTTTTTATAGACTGTCATAGATTCCTTCCAATTTTAGCTGGATGAATCTGTAATTAAGTCCAGGAATAGCTGTTAGGTTTTGATATGTGTTCCTTAAGTAAGGTAAAGAACCCCTTCAGTTCTCATCCTCTGTTTTTATCTGTGAGAATTTGTTTGCTGTAATTAAGGCTTTCACTCTTTTTTAATGAATTAAACACTTCAGTTTGTTAACTTTTGCTCTCTGCTTTCTCTGTTTCTCAGGTTTTGGGAGTTTTATTTGCTTGCTTCCACCATGCACTTCAGTATTGTTTTTAAAATGTGGACAGCAGAACTTCATGCAGTTTCAAATATCCACCTTGTTAGTGCTGCATATGAAGGTAAATGATGCCCTCATCCCAGCTACTTGTCACTAATCTACTGCTGATGTATCTAAGGAGCACACTAACTCTGTTGGGGTTTTTTTTGTCCTGGTCTGAGCATCACATTGGCCCACTTAAAGAGAGCTGCTTCTCTGCTAGATTTTCTTCAGGTGAGAATGATCCAGAAGATTGTTTCTAAGGTGTAACTTGTATTTTTAGCTTTGAAGGTATTCAGCAGTGTTAAGATGACTTGTTTTAATAGAACCGGCTGATCAGGTGAGCTCTATTAGTGTGATAGTGTAATTTCCTTTCTGCTCATATTGACATCACAAACATCCAGCTGTAATTTCTGTATTTACAGGGAGAGAGTGCTGAGGAGTAGCAGACCTGTTTGTAAGCTGTGCTGAACCTATGTGATAGGAGATGGAGAATGTTTTTTTGAGACCTACCAGCTGGTTTTTAATCCGATTTTCAACATTGCACTGCTTACTAGGATTGCACTATGTCTTTACCCTGTAGTAATGTGATTAAAAAGTAAATCCTCCAGCTATTCAGTTCTGTTACCAGCACAATTACTATCCTTCACATTTGTAATCTTTCAGAATTAAATCAAATTGCACAGTTTGTAAAAGATCACATATTTGCTTCCATTAATTTATTTTGCCTCCTTTTAAGTAAAAATCCCACATCAACCTTTACATTTATTTGGCTAGGTTTGCTGTCAAGCTGCATGTATAGTCTGAACTTCCTTTTGTATCTTCGGAGTTGATTGTTACAGCCATGTAAAATGTGGTTATTAACCTTGCCATTGTCTTGCCAACCCAGTGGTTTTCCCTTATGTCTTTAATCTTCTATAATTTATACAGTGTAATTTAAACTGTCTGCTCTCTAGTTCCCTTTTCCATAGTCTGTGTACTGATTTGGTTTTAATTTTATTTCTGATTGAATTTTTACTGTACTATTGCACAAAGACGGATACTTATTGAATGTTGGGGTTTGTTTGTTTGTTTTTTCTTGATTGTGGAATACTGGCCTTTTCTTACTCTAGTAAACACTTCTTCATTTTGTATGTAGAAAGCTTAAGGATCGTGATGGTTTTTCCCCTCACAGGAAGGAGTTGAATGCTTTGTGATTTTTTTTAAGCTTTGGGATTTCAGCTGTTGGCCTCCTTGTTACTGATAATTTGCCCTTACTGATGGCACAGCTATGTAGGTGTGTGTTTGCATTTATGTGGATGCAAGACCTTTCCTTGGTTAGAAGCCCACTGGCACATGAGTTTTTACTGTGGTTGTATTCTGTATTGGTACGCTGCTACCTACAGCCACAACTGAGAAAATCTTTCACTAGCAAACAGTCCTTTGATGTCATTCCAGCAAGTGGAAAGTGCCCTTGCGCAGGCCCCAATATGCCCGTGCTTTCCTGTCAACTCTGCAGCCTCTTCTCTGACCCTTGCACTGTTCTTCCCATGTGAAGAGAGGTCTATAGGCAAGCGAGGGAGTTGTCTGGAATATCCTGTAGTTACTTTCATCTTTTGTTTTAAGCTCTGTACAGCTGGAATAGCGGGGTATGCTGAATAGCTTTGACAAAAGGGAGAGGGAATAGTAGAAGGGAGTGGGGGCAGGAGCAAGGAAATTCTCTCATGGTAAAGGACCTGATGCAGAATCTTTAAAATCGTTAATTTAGGAGGAGCATCTTTAATATATGGCATTCACAGCCTGCTATATTGATAAATATTTTAACTGTATATTTAAGGTGCCCCCAGTTTTCACCAACAATGGCATGTGAGTGCAAATTAAACAGTTGAATTAATACTCTCTGTTCCTGATAATAGTAATAGTGGTGGTGCTGTAACTGGAAACATCTTGCTATGCTTTATTTCAAATTCTCAGTACAACGTTGATGAAAAAAATGAAAAATCTATCATGTACTATAGCTAGCTGTAATCTACAATGTGTATTTTATCAGTACAGAGCTTAAGAAATGGCTGCGTTTCAGAAAAAACATACTGGTTTCAGTTGTGCCTTTATCTTATAATCTTAAAAGTACTTGTAAAATGAATCATCCCCTTCTACTTTTTTAAGCATTTAAAGCATGATTAAAAATGTCCCTTGTATGACATAAATAAGAGAGTGGTCAGTAGACATAGAATCCCTTTTGATGGGAGCATTTTCATGAATTTTAAAACAGATTCCCTCCACCCCTGTTTTCTTACAACTTTTGTCTTTTCTGTTTGATTCAGCTTCTATACTGGACAGCAGAATGTGTCAGAAACCATTACGTTCTTCCAGTGAGTATCAGGCATGTTAATGCAAATACATTATGAGTAATCTCCATGTCTCTCCACGAGGAGAGACCGTAATGTAGGCCGCACGACATTAGTAAAGCGTTTACAAGGTATTAATATGCCTTCTGTGACAAGATATATTTAATGGGAGGCAACAAGGAATTTGTTTTATTGGTTTTCCTCCACCCTCAAGTAATAAATCTTAAAAGCTTCAATATTGATTCAATGAAATGAATGGCTGAATCATTCTGTAGAGGCTGTGACAAGTGGACAAATGCTTCCATGGTTACATTCTGCTATGCAGTATGGCTACTGAGCTTTGTTGGTTTCCTCCCTCTGCCATTGAAGTAAAATAATAAACCACAGGGAAGCACCACACATTGTGGGCATAAACTGGAAACAACTTTAAAAGATCAAATTAGCTGATCTTAGACAGATTTTAAACAATATGGGTTTTATTGGTTTATACTCCATACCCCAAACATGCATTTCAGTACTTTCTCCTTCATATATCACTTTCTCATGGAATGTTTTTATTTCTTATCTGGATCACCTCTTGCTTTTGATTTGCAGTGCCCTGAATTAAAAGGCTATGTGAAAGTGTGTTTCATAGTAGTGTTATATGGATTATGTTTAGTATCTTTTTTATCAAGCGACGTTACTGCATTTATGCAAGCTTCTGCAGTAACTAGATAATGAATAACAAACCATGTATAGAACTTCTGTGTGTGTTTTAGGATGCTTTGCAGTATAATATAACAAAGTGGTTTGATTTTCCATCTCCTTGCATCTAATATACATGGATTTCAGGGGTCATGGGGAAGAGGGAGATTAAGCACATGATGTCACATTTAAAAAAAAATAATAGTAATGGCATGAAATTACTTAATTAGACTAAAAATGTTGAAGGTCATTACATTAAAAGAAGGAAATCGCGAAGGCCTTAGATTTTGTTCAGGACAATGTGTATATGAAACTGAAAGCAGACATATCGAGAGTAGCTGTGTCTTTTTCCCTTGCAGACCCACTCTGGAAACAGCATGTGTTATCCTCTGTATTAGCAGCTGTTGGGTTGTATTTATTTTCCTCCATGTGCTTGTCAGTCCCCAGAATCACTATCTTAGCATCAGAATGTTAAGATGTTCCAGTGCCCCTTTGTAGACACAGTTTTTCAGGAACGATGTATGCCAGGATTCCCCCTACAGCCAGGAAAACAAATTCCTAAGCGTGGAGGATAGATACGTCTCAGACAGAAATTCAGGCCTTACAGCTTTTCACTGTAAGCCCTTCATTATTATGAGTACTTGGTTCCACATTTACTCAAGTAACATCTCTTTGATCTCAAGGAAAAGTAAGCAACAAATGAGTAAACACTTCAGTGTTTCAGTTGAAGAATTTCAGAAGAGGGTCCACTCTTAAGCTGAAGAACATAGGTTGGTTGTGTTTCCAAGCAATTTTTTCACCTCATTCAAAAGGTAGCAAACAATATAACCTATCTGAGAACTGGAAAGCAAGTTATTTGCAGCAGCTGGAACCCTTTTGCTTTTATCTTTGTCAGTCAGAAGTACTTTTTGAGGACTGAAATTAAAAACAATCTAGATGCAAGAGATTATGGAGAGCTTTTAATATTTTTATTATGTTTTAACTTCAGAAAACTGCACTTTTGGTAAGCATTCTTTTTCAATTTGCAGTCTTCTACTCGATGTGCTTTGAAGTTGTGTATTCTGATGGATGTTTTATGAGAAAGCTTCTGGTTTGTTGCATATGCTATCTACATTGTCAGTGACATACTGCAAATGAAGAGCTGGACACACTTGATTGGAAAAAACAGGGCTGAAGCTTTGTTTAGCAACAATAACTGCACAAGAGGAGCATGCAGACAGTTCTTGCCAAGCTCTCATCTTGCTGTTTCTCCTTGTGACCTTCCATCCAGTAACAATCCACTGCAGCTTGAAAGGAGCTGCTGAATGTTGTGAGACCAGAGCATCTCTTCATAGATGGCATTCTTTTTGTGTCAGTATAGTGACACATTAACTCGTTCCATCTTTTATGCTTGAACACATTTAAATTAACATTTTCTAAAAATCATCTAATTTTTTGTGAACGTCTTGTCAAATATGCAGCTAAGTTCAATGATAAAAAGGTTGTGATCATACAAATAACATTTATGCTATAACATTCTGTATGTTAAAGTATAGCAACCTCCTGTGAGCAGGTGCCAGGGAGCATTTACTTTTTTCCTGAAGTATTTCCTGATAATAGGATGGTTAACTGCTGCCCAGCTGATCACAGGAAGCATGAAAAAAATTTATGTTTGTGCATCAAGCACAATCTGTTTGGAAGTTCTCATTTTCAAGTTTCATAAATCATGAGCATGTCTGAAAAATAGAGGGTCAAACCCTGAGTTTATCTTCATACATCTGCACATCAACCAGTCCAGCATAAACCACTAGGTCAGATGCATAATGCTCAAATTTCATCATTCAGTCTTCTGAGATTATTACTGCTATTTGTGTTTGTCTGCCTCATACTTCTTGCATGTGTTTGTTTATTCATTCATAAGCTGTGAAAAAAATTAAAGATGTTAATACTAAAGCATTTCTCGCTCATCAAGAAGGATGTGGAGCAGTTCAGGAAATGGAGCAGCACAAGTATCTGGTGCTACTGAAGAGGCTTTGGGTGACCCCAGGCTGTAGTGGTGCATTTCTCCGTCGTGGGGTGGCTGGATGGGTCTCCAGGGCATGTAGCGAATTGGCAGCATGAAAGTGATCAGGAACTTCATTTCACCTGCTGAAGAAGGGGCAACACAAGCTTGATCATCAGTGTTCAGAAGCTAATACAGACTGGTCAGGCTCTGTGGTAAGCACACCTCTTTGGTGTGAGTCTTGGTCTGTTCTACCCTCTCTCCAGGCACAGCTTTTAGAGTAGTTCCTTGAAGGCTGCGCTGTCAAAGTCATGTTCTACAGTTCTGGCCACTGCTTCTTTCAACACTGCCAGTTAGAACTTCCCCCTGCAAAGAAGGAGAAAAACGACTGCTATAGCTGAACCCAGGACAGAATCACATTGAGAAGAAGTAGTAAGAAAGAACATGGGGAATGCATTGTAGACATCACCCAAGCAATCAGTTACCTATACAGAATCAAATATTGAGCTACGGCCACATAGGGAAGAATACAAATGCCTGTGGTGGACTGTAATGTTCTTAAAAATGGTCTCTTGCAGAAATGCTTACCACCATTGACCATTATTCAAAGAAAATATGCTTTTCAAAAAAACCAGCAAAACCCCAAAAAACCCAAACAACAAAAGCCCCCAAACCACAAACCCGTTCACCAAAATCAAATTATTTTTTTGCAAGAAAAGCATCTTTACCTTTTCAACTGCTCAGTGAAGAGGGGAGCAAGATCAGCATCAGTATTCTGCATATGCACTAGAACTACCTGCGTCTGATAGGTATTACGTATTTCTGAAGTGTTGTGTCGCACTGGAAGTGATCCACTAATAAACAGAAAAGCCATGAAATTAACTTCTGCCTGTTGTGTTGTAATTAAGATCTGTGAAAGAGCAATGCACATGCTTAATGTTCCTCATTGAGTAGTTCAGCTGAAGCTGAAGCCCCAGAAAAGATGATAAACAGAGCAATGTGGAAATCTGTACAGGACCAAATTTTAAGAATTCTCAGAATCTCCTTGTTTGCTGCTTGTATCCAAACAAGTATTTAGCCCAGTATTTTCAAGGTGCAGGTGAAAAAAAAAAATCTCAATTTTAGTGGCATCTATAGATATTCAGAAGAATTTATTGTCAGCATTAATTTTTTCATTCTAATATTAGTGGATTAAGTTGGCAGTACCTGTGGCTGAAAACCAAATGGCCTTCATACATCACAAAAAATTTCCTTAATAGAAACAAAAATGTGAACAAGAAGAGAAAGTAACTCCCTTCTAAAGGCCTTTATTTGTGGGGTTTTTTTTTCCACCCTCCTTTAAGTCCTATTTTCTTCTCAGGGATTTGTTTCTTCTTCTAACTCCGTCTTCTCTACTTTTTCCTTTCAGATCATGCCAATAAAGGAGAAAGGCAAGATTTCAAAACAAACAAACAAACTGGAGTCCATTGATTCTATTGCTGCTGCTTTCAATATCGGTTTACTTGCAGCAGAGCCATTTTTTAACTTGTGGAGTTTAAATGAATTCAGAACAAAGGAAATCTAAACAAAGCAAGAATTGAGGGGCGTACGTAGTACACCTTATTTGCCGCTTTTGTTGAAAAGAGAAGTTAACGCTGAACTGGAGGCATAGCTCTCTGCAGTGTTGGGTCTATTGCAAGTACCAGGCCTGATGATTGTTTGTCCCTGGTGTTTGTTAGAGGTGACAGTGCTGTGCGTGCAGCATGTTGAGCCCTTAACAGTGCTCATGGAGTGTCCCGTGTCAGTCACCAGCAACCTTCTGGCACACTGGCGAAATCCCTTGGGAGCTCTGTCTCATTGCTGTGTGTAACAACAGGGTGCTCAAGTCTCTGGAGTAGTACAGTGAAAAAAAGTAATTGAGAAATCCTCAGGCACCAAGAGAAAACATGGAATGTTTGAATGAGAAAGAGTTGCAAAAGCTACAGTCATTTTGGATCTGAATACTGTTTTGTTGAAAGACTCCATGAAAGTAGACGTGAATTAGTGAGCCCACGTCTGAGTTCTCACTCCTTCGTTTCCTAGCTGCAGTAATTAGCAGCATTAAACATGCCCAGGTCTGCTGTAATTGAGAACTGATGACTGTTAAGGCAGCCCCTCTGTTACTGAGCTGAGTTGTTGCGAGCCAAACTTCCCATAAAAACTGGCCAAGAGAAGGGCAACATAAAGTAATTTATGTAAAATTTATGTAATTTTATTCCATAATGCTGAAACAGCATTATAGAATAAAAGGTAAAAATAATCTTACATCTCAAGTATCCTTTCTACCTGTTGATCCAGAAAGAAAAACCAATATGGGATCTAGGTTGTGAGGCTGAGATAGGAATATAATGACAGTAGGATATTGAAAAATGTACTACATATACATTAAGTTCTGTGTAATGCAAAATATGGCAGCTAATATCTGAGACTTTTAACGACTGCTTCTTGTTCCCTTTTCAGTATGGAAAAATGGAAGCTGGTGTTTGGGAATACTGCACAATAAAGTACTGATTAAAAATATTGTCATGAATAAACCCAGGTGTTGCAAGAAGTTATATACATACAAACACAGATCACAGATGATCATACACGTCTACCTGAATTCCATTTAGGTGCACAGCACAACTTTTTAGGAGAAAAAAGTACACTTGTGTTTTTAGGGGCTTTTAAAAAAGGTATTTTATGATTCTGTTTGGTGAGTCATTCTGGTGTGTTGTTTCCTTCATTCTTAAGAACTGGAGTACATACTGATTATTAATGCCTACTTTTGCATCTGCATATTGGATTATCTGTGTCTTTATCTGTTGTGCTGCAGATTTTTGTTTCTCCATGTTCATTTTCTCTGCAACTGTATATGGAGATCATGTCACCTAACATTAACCTGATGTTGCTATCCAAAAGTGAGGTGGTAGTCTAAGAGAGTTATTTGGACTCCCTGTTTACTCAGAGGAGAGAAACAAGCACTTCTCAGAGGTAGTTCATCCTGGCAGTGACCAGGATTAGACTGGATGGCTGATTTAGGTGGAATACTTTCTACTTCAAAGCGCTGCTTTTATTTTTACGAGTAAAATACTTCTCAAGGTCTTTGAGTCTTTTACTCTGCAGTTTTTCAAACCTTTTATCATTCTCTAGCATCATCTTTGTCTTTTCTTGTTTGTTCAACTTATTCCCAATTTGTCATCACCCTAACTCAGCAGTGTTTGATGTAGTGGCTGGTCAAGTGCCATCAGGAGGCAAAATCTTCCAGATCCTGTCATTTTTTTTTTGCTTTAATACTTCTGCACTGTATTCCTCCCTTTTATCCTCAAAGATTATATTAGTCTTAGCAGAATCCTCCCTCTGTGATTTCTATCTCTGTGATTGTTTTTTTCCATATGCTCCAAATAAATTAAATCAAAGGAAGTTAATTTGAAATATATGACTTTTCAAACTGTATCAAAGCTAAAAATCTTTCTGCTTTCATTCAGTGCAACATCCTGTTTTGTTCTTAGCGTTTCCCTTTGTGCTTTCTGTAAATGCCCTGTCTCTGAAATAAAGCTGTGAGTATTAATATCTAAAATTAGGCTGGAATTATATTTGGGTTTTTTTCTAGATACTTACATGCTAGTACAGAATCAGAATGGTTCGGGTTGGAAAGAACCTTAAGATCATCTAGTTCCTACCCTATTGTGTCTTAAAATAGGCATTTACAGTAGATTCTGTGTATTCAATACTAACAAGCAATTTGGGATATTAAAATATGGGATTTTAAAAAATATGTTTGTTAAGTTTCAGTTAGGTGGATGTTGGTTCTTACATTGCTGTAGCACTGAGTCATGTCAAAGGCACAATTTATAGAGCTATCTGTGAGCACTGTTTCGACAGAGTGGTCTGAGTATTTGAGACAAAAAAACCCAATGACAGGATCCAGCAAGCTCAAAGTACGTGGTAAGTGGTTGTGTACTACTGTAGACTGGGAATGTATTGAGAGTGTATTGGGAATTGGATCCGACCTGTCCAGAGTTGATCTGGAGAGTCGTTTTGACTCCGTGTTTACTCAGAGGAGAGAAATAAACACATTTCAGAGGTAATTCATCCTGGCAATGTCTGGGTTAGACTGAATGGCTGACCTAGGTGGAACGCTTTCTACTTCAAAGCGCTGCTTTTATGTTTATAAGTAAAATACTTTTCAGGATCTTTGAGTCTTTTACTCTGCAATTGTCCGGAATTGATCTGGACAGGCTGGATTGGTGTGCTGTCGCCAAAGGTCTGAGTTTCAGCAAGGCAAAGTGCTGGGTCCTGCACTGGGGTCACAACAACCCCACACAATGCTTCAGGTCTGGGGAAGAGTGGCTGGAAAGCTGCTTATGGAAAAGGACCTGAGGTTGCTGGTTGATGGAGCTGAACATGAGCCAGCTTGTGCCAGGCAGCCAAGAATGCCAACGGTATCCTGACCTGTATCAGCACCAGTGTGGC